>CAUYQU010044603.1:0-48777 GCA_963574635.1 Cheracebus regulus
CCCCTCAAACATACCCCAGTGTGTGATATTCCCCTCCCTATTTCCATGTGTTCTCATTGTTCAACACCCGCCTATGAGTGAGAACATGTGGTGTTTGATTTTCTGTTCTTGTGTCAGTTTGCTGAGAATGATGGTTTCCAGTTTTATTTACGTCACTGTAAAGAACATGAACTCATCCTTTTTTATGGCTGCATAGTATTCCATGGTGTATATGTGCCACATTTTTTTCTTCATCCAGTCTATCATTGATGGGCATTTGGGTTGGTTCCAAGTCTTTGCTCTTGTGAATAGTACTCTATTGCTTTTCATTTAAGTTTTAAAATAACTTTGTTTATATCTATTTTTTAAAACTAAAATTTCACTGGTTTCTGCTCTTTATCCTTTCCTTCCTCCTGTTGGCTTGGGGTTCATTTTGTTTTTCTTTTTCTAAGTTCCTGAGGTGGAAGCTAAAATAATTGTTGATTTTTTTTCTTTTCTAGTGTATGCATTTAATTCTATAAAATTTCCTCTCAGGACTGCTTTAGATGTGCCACTCAAGTTTTTATGTTATATTTCCATTCATTTCAAAGTAATTTGTTATGTCAGTTGACACTTCCTTTGACCAACAAATCACTTAGTGGTGTGGTGTTTAGTTTCCGAGTGTTCGGATAATTTCCTGTTATCTTTCTGCTTTTGATTTCTAGTTTGATTTCATTGTGTTCAGAGAACAGACTGTATAATTTAAATTCTTTTGAACTTCCTGAGGTTTGTTTTATGGCCCAGCATATGGTCTATTTTGTTATATGTTCAGTGTGCATTCTGATGTGTATTAGGATGTATGTGGTCTATCTTGGTGTGTGTTCAGTGTGCATTCTGATGTGTATTAGAATGTATATTCTGCTGTTGTGTCAGCTGTTCTACAAATGTCAGTTAGGTTCTGTTGGGGTTGATGCTGTTGTTGAGTTTCTCTACAGCCTCGCTGATTTTGGTCTACTTGTTCTATCAATTGTTTAGTGAGGAGTGTTGAAGTCCCCAACTGTAACTGTGGATTTGTCCATTTCTACTATAAGTTCTATCAGTTTTTGCATCACATATTTTGCAGATCTGTTGTCTGGCACATACACAGTTAGTATTGTTAATACTTCCTGGTGGACTGACCCTTTGATCATTATGTAATCTCCCTCTCTGTCTATAGCAATTTTCTTTGCTCTGAAGTCAACTTTAACTTGATATTAATAAAACCATTTTTGCTTTCCTTTTTTTTTTTTTTTTGAGACAGAGTCTCACTCTGTTGCCTGGGCTGAAGTACAAATGGTGCGATCTCTGCTCACGGCAACCTCTGCCTCCAGGGTTCAAGCAATTCTCCTGCCTCGGCCTCTTGAGTAGCTGGGATTACAGGCACTGACAACCAAACCCAGATGATTTTTATGGTTTTCGTAGAGACAGGGGTTTCACCATGTTGGCCAGGCTGGTCTCAAACTCTTCACCTCAAGTGATCCACCCTCCTCGGCCTTCCAAAATGCTGGGATTACAGATGTGAGTCATCATGCTCAACCTCTGCTTTCCTTTTATTAATGCTTACATGCTATATCCTTTTCTATCCTTTTTTTTTTCAATCTGCATATATATATATATATTTTAGAGACAAGGTCTTGCTCTGTTACTCAGGCTGGAGTGCAGTGGTGTGATCATGGCTCACTGTGGCCTCAGCCTCAAACTCTTGGGCTCAAGTGATCCTCCCACCTCAGCCTCTCAAGTAGCTAGGACTACAGGTGCATGACACTATTTCCAGCTATTTGTTTTTTTAGAGATGAGGGTCTTGTTATGTTGCCCAGGCTAGTCTTGAGCTCCTAGCCTCAAGCAATCCTCCCATCCAGTCTACCAAGTAGCTGGGATTATAGGTACAAGCCAACAAGTCTCACTCAGGTGGGTCATATTTTTAAATCCAATCTGCCAATCTGTCTTTTAATTGATGTATTTTGGCTACTTGCATTTAATGTAATTATTGATATGCTATAACTTAAGCCTGCCATTTTATTTCTTGTTTTGTTTGTTCTGCTTTCTGTTTCTCTGTTCACTTTCTCTGTTTTCAGGGTTAATTGAACATTTTTTTCATTTTGATTTATCTATAGTGTTTTGTTTTGAGTTGGAGTCTTGCTCTGTTGCTCAGGGTGGTGTGCAGTGGTGCCATCTCCGCTCATCACAACCTCTGTTTCCCTGTTTCAAATGATTCTTGTGCCTCAGCCTCCTGAGTAGCTGGGATTATGGACATCCGCCACCATGCCCGGCTAATTTTTATGTTTTTAGTAGAGACAAGGTTTCACAGTGTTGGCCAGGCTGGTCTCAAACTCTTGACCTCAAGAGATCCACATGCCTCGACCTCCCAAAGTGCTGGAATTACAGGTGTGAGCCACCCCACCTGGCCTATCTATAGAGTTTTGAATGTATTTACTTGTCAAGCATTTTTAGTGGTTGCTCTAAGTATTCCATTGTGTATACATAATCTATTGCAGTCCACTTATATCCTTTTTTAAACCTTTGAGTGAAATATAGAACCCTTTCCCCCCTTAATACCCCTTTATCTTCCCCTGTTTATAGTATAATTATCTTAAATATTTCTTCTACATACATTGAGAACCACATCAGACAGTGTTATAAGTTTTGCTTCAACCATCAAATGCAATTTTCTTGAGGAGAAATCAAGCCTATTGTATTTACAAATATTTTTGCTTACCATGTACTCTCTTCCTTGCTTCATGGTGTTCCATGCTCCTTGTATCATTTCCTTTCTGTTTAGATAATTTCCTTTAAGCGTTCTTCTAGGGAAGTTCTCCTGATGACAAATTATCTTAGTTTTTCTTCATCTGAAAATAATGTGATTTTTCCCTTAATTCTCACAGGATATTTTTGCTGGGTATAGGACTCTGGGTTGACGGCTCTTTTCTTTCAGCACTTGAAAAATGTTTTTGTCACTTTCTTTTGGAATACATGGTTTGTGATGTCTAATCTATTTCAATTTTAATTGTTTCTGCCATGTTTTTCTTGGCTGATTTCAATATTTTTTTCTTTGTATTTAGTTTTCAGAAATTTGATTATGATATGTCTTGGTGTGGATTTCTTTGGGTTTGTTATGTTTGGGGGTTTGCTCAATCTCTTGAAACTGTACCTCTACATCTCTTGGCAAATTTGGGAAGTTTTCAATTATATTTCTGTGAAAATACTTTTTCAGTTATGTCTTTTTGCTTTTCCTGTTTTGGAAGTCTGATGACATAAATGTTAGATCTTTTGTCATAGACCCATGCATTCTTGAGTCTCTCCAGGTAGTCTCCACTGACATCATAGTGGGGGTGGCCTCGTAAGCCTTGGGTAATGGTGAAAATCTTGAGTCTCTTCTAGGCCTCCTCTGATACCATTCCAGGGGGGAGGGGAGAGGCTCCTCTTTATTGTCATGGGGAGGAAGAAGTCCAGGCTCCTCTCATGGCCTGCACCAATGAATTATTCATTGCAAGGAGATCAGCCTCATTTTTAAATACCAGGCAAAGAACCGAAGAGATGGTGAGCACCAGCAACCCTGGAGTATAGCTGTTGAAAATGGTCCTTGTACAGACCAATGAATCTTTGCTCACTGCCGTGTCAACGACCCTGCTGGTGTTAAACCCTGGCCTTCTCTTAGATGCCCATGTCTTTAATCCTTTGGTTTTCACTGACAGCTTAGATATCATTCCCATGGCTACTGGATATCTGGGTCTGGCAGGCCTTATTGAAAGATTTATAGAATGTTCCCATTTTGTGTTATGATTTAAAATACTTCAAAATAAATATGATTGAACGTATACCAATAAGCACTTGGGCAACTGTGTCTGCAGAATAAATACCTAGAAGACTTGTTAGATTGAATGTATGCTTCAGGACAGGCACGGTGGCTCACGCCTATAATCTCAGCACTTTGGGAGGCTGAGGTGGGTGGATCACTTGAGGTCAGGAGTTTGAGACCAGCCTGGCCAACATGGCGAAATCCCATCTCCACTAAAAATACAAAAATTAGCTGTGTGGAGTGGCATATGCCTGTAATTCCAGCTACTCAGGAGGCGGAGGTTGCAGTTAGTGCCAAGATCATGCCACTGCACTCCAGCCTGGGTGACAGAGAGAGACTCTGTCTCAAAAACAACAACAACAAAAAAGGTATGCTTCACAAGCCATTCTTAGGAGATAAGACCCAGTATATTAATTTTCTCTATGTAGTTAGGGTTGCTCTTTTTCCCTCTGAAGCCCATAGCATCTGAAAATGTATTTTTTTTTTTTTTGTTTAATGATCTCAAGATTGTTTGTACAATTTTTCAATTTGGTTTCACCTGGAGCTATTTTTGGTAGGGGCTTAGCTACTTCTTTGATGTACAAGCCTAACTCAGTTTATCCTGACCCTCTAGGTCTTGTAATATTGGATTACTTGAGTTTGCTTTTTAAAACTATATCTTTGACTTATAGAGCTCAAATGCAATCTGGGTTTCTTTCATCTTCTTCCTTTTTAACAAATTATTTCCTTTGGAGAATCCATAGGGATTATTGACCAAATGTGGGTTTCTCAGAATAGTGTTTGTGAAATCTTTTCAGTCTGGTATGTGCCTATAACCTTGCTAAGATAGATTATGACAGAAGGCCAGTGACACATTCATAATAAAAAGCTCCACGAGCTTTTTTTTTTTTTTTTTTTTTGGAGGAAATGTGTTGTGAAACTGGAAATATTTAAAAAATATGTGTAGACTTCCAGTTTAGCATGGCAGATTCAATACACCCATATATCCAAGCTTCATTCCCACCCTCTCCTCCCTGTCCAAAATTATAATGAAGGACTAAAAAGGCATAAACTCATAAGGACATAGAAAATTGGAGGGAGAGAAGAGTAGAAGATGAAAAGTGGTTTGAGGAATGGTAACTCACTTAGCAGAGGAGGCTGAAACCCAAGTGTCTAAGTAAGGAAAGATTAATGAGAAACAAAAGATTTGTTAACAGAACACCTGAAACCTTCTGAAATTGAAGACAGCAGTACAGTGGAAGGGGCAAAGGTGGACAAGATCATGGAGATGAAGACAGAGAGCCTGACAGTTTGTCAAAGGATCCTTTAGACTTCTAATCCACACCACTAGAGTACGACCTTTCTCTAACCCCTGTAGAACACAGAGTTGCTTCTCTGCAGAAACTGACCAGTCTTTGGTTCAGGGGATTCTCACCATCCTCCCTGCTCCCACTATGGCACTGGTATTACTGCTTGGACTCTGTTCTTCAGCTTCAAGACTAGAGTGGAAAATCAATGGAAAAATTCAGTAAGTCCAGAGAAAACACTCACACATAATGACACTGGTTGTGGGGGTCTGCCCCATGAAAGAGCTGGCTCAGCACCTGGTCACTCTGCACGCTGCCAGGGGACAATTCTAATTTAATCACACAGATCCTCCGAAAAACTTCTTAGTGTCTCATATTTATGTATAAATCAATAGCCTGGATAATCAGACTTTTGAGGGATGCTACCCAAATAGAAGACAGAGGCCAAAATATCTATGTGTGGGGAGACCTATCAATTTTGAACAAAAAGAAAATATGAAGAAGAGGCAAAAAACAAAATGGACTTAAGAAAAGTCACAAATATCCTTAGAGAAATGAGAAGATCTTACAGCTATGAAACAAGATGGGAAGCTATTAACACAACAAAAAGAAAGTATCAGAAGAAAGCACTCTTAGAAATTAAAACAATTAGAGCAGAAACAAACAAACAAAAAATCAACAGAAAGTTTAGAAGATAAAATTGAGGCATTCTTGCATAAAGTAGAAAAAAAAAAACCCTTGAAAGTAGAACACTGGCCGAATGCGGTGGCTCACACCTGTAATCCCAGCACTTTGGGAGGCCAAGGCAGGTGGATCACCTGAGGTCAGGAGTTCAAAATCAGCCTGACCAACATGGTGAAACCCGTCTTTACTAAAAATACAAAAAAATTAGCTGGGCTTGGTGGTGGGTGCCTGTAATCCCAGCTATTCGGGAGGCTGAGGCAGGAGAATTGCTTGAACCCGGGAGGCGGACGTTGCAGTGAGCTGAGATTGCATCATTGCACTCCAGCCTGGGTGGCAGTGTGAGAAGAAAAAAAAAAGCGAAAGAAAATATGACACTAGATTGTCTCATTCCTTCTTTAAACCCTCCTTTCTCTTGTCTCCCTGCACTGTTCATAGTGGGATACCAAAACTTCCTTTCTTAGACTTTCTTGTAATTAGATATGCCTTTTGATATATTTCTGATCAAGGAGTCGTAAGTTTAAGTTTGTAGAAAATTTCTCCTGACACAAATACAACCCTTTCTTCTTCCTTCTGCTTCTTCCTAGTTCTACCTTGAATGTGGATGAGATGGATGGAGCTGCAGCAGTTATCTTGTAGTCATGGGTAAGAGACCAAGAGAGTTTCAGAGACCTTTGCCCTGACATTCTTGAGCCTCTGAAATAACACTGGTCCAATGACTTCTTGACTTGTGTGAGAAAAAAAAAAATAAATCCCTAATGTGTTTAAGCTACTGTTTAATTAAATATTCTTATGATCCTAGTTGAATCATATTATAGACAATAAAGGTTAAAAAACCAGAGTTGTTTAGTGCTTAACTATTAGAAGTTTCAGAAAGAGAAAACAGATGATGGGTAGAAGAAAATTATCAAAGGAATAAGAGAAGAAAATACTACAGAACTGAGCTTTCATGTCTTGAAATGACACAGTACCCTGAGTGTCTACATCTGTTCCTGCTGCTATAGCAAAACACCACAGACTGGATAATTCATAAGCAATTGAAATTTATTTTTTACAAATCTGGAGGCTGGGAAGTCCCAGGTCACAGTGTCCGCAGATTTGGTGTCTAGTGATGGTCTGTCCCACAAATGGTATTTTTCTTTTCTTATTTTATTTATTTATTTTTTGAGACAGAGTCTTGCTCTGTTGCCAGGCTGGAGTGCAGTGGTGCAATCTCAGCTCACTCCAACCTCTGCCTTCCGGATTCAAGCGATTCTCCCGCCTCAGCCTCCAGAGTAGCTGGGACTACGGGCTGCGCCAACACGCCCAGCTAATTTTTGCATTTTTAGTAGAGATGGGGTTTCACTATGTTGACCAGAATGGTCTCGATCTCCTGACCTCATGATCATAAAGCGCTGGGATCACAGGCGTGAGTCACTGCGCCTGGCTACAGATGGTATTTTCTCTGGTGTTCTCACATGGTAGAAAAGGTGGAAGAGCAGAAGGGATAAACACTGCGCCCTCACGTGGCAGAAGAGATGGAAGGGCAATGGGCCTAGCTAGTTCCTTCCAGCCCTTTTATAAAAGCACTATTCCCATTCACGTGAGGGTGGCGGCCTCATGACCTAATCACCTCCCAAATGCCCCACCTTCTAATACCATTCCTTTGGGGTTTAAGTTTCAACATGTGAATTTTGGAAGACACATACATTCAAATCATGGCACCAGGTCACTAAAAGTCACCAGGAAGTAGAATGGAAGTACTTCACAATTTGCTTTCAGATAAATGTCAGAAAACTGGCTTTACAACAATAAAATAATGTATAGTAAAAAGAATTAACACTGTATAGATATTCAAAAGGTTTATCAACAACTACTAAACCCCAAATGCTATGTTTAAGAAGATGGGAACTTGGAGAAACAGAGTAGATCCAGGATATTCATTCAACAAAATATGTTTAGTTTGGATTACTGGTTCATACTTGGAAATTGCTGTAATTTCTTTTTGTTTGCTTTTTGTCTGTTCTTTGTGAACCTAAAAATCGCTGTGATTTTATTATATTACTTTGAAAAGGTTGTGTGCTCTGAAATTACACAGACCTGGTTCTGGTCTCAGCTGTAAGGTGCAGACAATTCCTTTAACTTCTCTGCACCTATTTCCTTATCTGCCTGGCTATTTTAGAGGTTATTGTCAGGACTAACTGTGATTCTGTACTTAAAACTTCTGCACTGATCATCAGAGAAATACATAGTAAAACCACAATGAGATATTACCTCATACCTCTTGGAATGCTATTATCAAAAAGATGAAAGATAACAAATGCTAGCGAGGATCTGGAGAACAGGGAAGCTTGGTGCACTGCTGCTGGGAATGTAAATTAGCACAGCCATTGCGGAAAACAGTATGGAGGTTCCTCAAAAAATTAAATATAGCACTACCATATGATCTAGCAATCCCACTCCTGGGTATATATATCCAAAGGAAATAAATTGGTATGTTGAAAGCTATCTGTACTGCCATGTTCATTGCGGCACTATTCACAATAGCCAAGATTTGAAACCAACTAAGTGTTCATCGATGGATGGATGGATAAAGAAAATGGGGTTGGATAATGAAAATGTGGATTAAAAAAATACACCACAGAATACTATTCAGTCTTTTTAAAAGGAGGGCATCCTGCTGCTTGTGACACAGATGAACCTGAAGGATATCATGCTCCGTGAAATAAGTCAGGCACAGAAAGACAAATACTGCGTGATCTCACTTACCTGTGCAATCTTAAAAAGTTGAACTCATAGAAGTAGAGAGTAGAATAGGGGTTACCAGGGCTTTTGGCTTGTTGGGGGGCAGTTGGGGAGATTGTCAAAGAATATAAAATTTCAGTTAGACAAGAGGAATATGTTCAAGAGATCTATTATACAACATAATAACTATAGTTAATAACATATTTTTAAAAATTGCTAAGAGAGTAGAGTTTAAGTTACTCCCAAAAGGATCACTTTGTGAGCACATGGAAATGTAATTAGCTTTATTTTATTTTATTTTATTTTATTTTTTTGAGATGAAGTTTTGCTCTTGTTGCCCAGGCTGGAGTGCAATGGCGCGATCTCGGCTCATTGCAACCTCCTCCTTCTGGGTTCAAGTGATTCTCTTGCCTTAGTCTCCTGAATAGCTGGGATTACAGGCATGCGCCACCACGCCTGGCTAATTTTGTATTTTTGTAGACATGGGGGTTTCCCCATGTTGGTCAGGCTGGTCTCGAACTCCTGACCTCAGGTGATCCGCCTGCCTTGACCTCCCAAAGTGCTGGGATCACAGGCATAAGCCACCATACCCAGTCTGTAATTAGTTTTATGTAACCATTTCACAATGTATATGCATTCCAAAACATGTTGTCCATGACAAATATACATAATAAAACCAAAAAGATCCTGGCATGGAGCTTGCATTTCTGAAGTGTTAATTCCTTGTAATGCCATTTCTCAAATTGAGATTCTACCTGCATGTACATACCACAGCCTTCCATCTTTACACTGTTTTAGTTCATGAGAGCTAGAGTTATCCTCAAGATTTTCTAGTTTGTGGGTTCCCAAACTGGGATTCCCCAGCTCTCAGGGCCTGAGAAAATTGTAACTAGGGTCTGTGGGTTAGTTTCAACATGCTGAAATCCTAACAAAAATCACTCAAAGGTGGGAGACCAGGTTAAGAAGGGATCAAGTGTCTTGGTTTTTCTCTGTGATGTGGACTCATTGTGGTAACTCTCTGATTGCATTATGATCATCAGAAGGCCTGCCTGACATTTATACAACTGATTTCTGAAGACAGAAAGATTATTAGTTCCTATTTTAGAGGTCCATTTTGGTAGGCAACATCTTTCAAAAACGTGGAATTTATGGGAAAAAGTAGCAAAGAAGTTAACGAGTCTGGGGCACTGAGATCCACAAAGTTTAAGTAACTTTCCAAGGTCACACAGCAGGTGGGTAGCAGTGCCAGGACCAGGACTGATTTCTCTTGACGACTCAGAGCCTGTGTGTTCCAGTACTTGCCGTGCCGTCTAGACCACCTTATCTTCCACCTGGGCCCTTCATGTCCAAGGTGAGATTAAATATCACCTTGGAAATTGGCTTTTAGCCAGGATGTTGTAGTGTCGAGGGCAAAGGAAGTCTCCTCTACACTAGGACCCCAGGAACCTTGGTAAGGGAGAAGGTATTTCCGACCATTTGTTATGATCTGTAAGTTCAGCCAGAAATTTTTCTTTAGTTTACTTTCTCAATTAGGGAAATGTGTGCTTCAGAAGATTTTAAATGCTTGGTTTCTTAAAAGAAAAAGAAAACTCTCTTGCTTGTTCATATTATTTGTGTTTTTCTCCATGCAAAGACAGGAGGTTTTCAGCCAAGGCAAATCAGAGTGGCTGACATTCCCACGGGAAAAGTGGGCGGGGCATGAGAACAGGATATGTACCTGTCTGGAAGCTGGAGCTTTTGATGAACTTCCACAGGAGCCCCGGATGGAAGCTGTTTTGATAAGCTGTGGTCACCAGGTGGCGCTACACACACGCTGTCAAGTCCAACAGTTTTTCAGACCTGCAGGATTTTTCCAGATTTACTGAAGCAGGAAAAAGACGAGAAAAACAAAACGGGTCTAGTACTTCAGCTCAGAATAGTTGAGTTGGAAGGAGGTGGAACCACACCCACCCCGCCCCACGACAGCTTGCCCTCTTCAATCGTGTGGCAGAGAATCCGCTTGGTGCTCTTTGGATTCATTGAGTAAGTGTGGAGCTGGCTGGCTTCTCACCAGAGTGTGGAATCAGGACGTGGCTGGTTCCGGCTGCAATAAAGTCCCGGTTATTCTGCGAGGGCAAAAGAGCTCCACCGTCAGGGCTACCAGGAGAGGCGATCATTAGGGCGGCACCAGTCCTTTACTTTGGACCAGTCTGACCTTGAGGGGAAAGGCAATTTCCCTTTCTATATGGGGAACTCATTTCCTTTGTTGCTTTTCTTTTTATTTTTCTCCCAGGGACCGTTAATTCCCGCCAGGGTGGGACCTGGGAGGAGGGGATGGATGAGGTGGGAAACAGCAGCGCCCTTTCTTCCTTCTGGGTCTGCCCCCAGGTAATACCCTCTAGCACCCAAACCTACCTCCGTCCTCCAAAGGAAAAATGCACATGGTATATCCATGTCTGTCCATGTGCTGGATTTCCTGGCCAGTTCTGATTTGCAATATCTTGAAAGTTTGCTTTCCAGGGGCCACTTTGTATTACAAGAGGATTAAAAAGTAAACGAATTCCCATACCTCCAATCTGGAAGTCTTTTTTTGGTACCATAAAAAACAACTGAGCTATCAGCCCTCTGGTACCTTCGATTCCAACCTAAAGGCCACTGTCTGGTAGTCATCAACGTGCTGGCCAACGTGGAGGCACCAGGCCAGCTCCCATGGGATCTCTGTTGCTGAAGCAGTGACTCCAGCAGATACTGGTAGCACCTGCACAGCCAGAGCCACACCCAGGCACTTGCTTTGCTGCAGTTTGGGAGGGATCAGTGCTCCAGAGCAGTGGCTTCCAAACCTTAGCATGCCTCAATTGCTGGGCTCCACTCCCAGAGTTTCTGGGTGAGTGGGTCCCGGGTGCAGCTGGGAAATTTGCATTTTTAACAATTTCCCCCTGAGGCTGATGCTACAGTCTGGGGACCACACTTTGAGAACTACTATTTTCAGAGCAAAATGCTGGGGGCGGTGTGGGGGGAAGGAGCAGCAGGAAACAGCTGAAGGCTGTGGTGTGCCAGGTGTGTGTGCCAGGATTGCAGGGTCACCAGCAGGGCCGGTCCTCCGGGGCTGCTGGAAATCCTTATCCCTCCTTTAGAGACTAGTGGTTCTGAAACCTGGCAGTACATTGTAATCACTTTGGGAGCTTAAAAAAAATTACTGATGCCTGGCTCCTAGCCCCAGACGTCCTGATTTAATTGGTTCAGAATGCGGTTTGGGCCCTGGAAGCTTTAAAAGCTCCCTAGGTGTTTCTGATGAGTAGCCCAGGTTGAAAAATCATGGTGCTAGGTCCACCTCTTACTGCATTCTTATATCTGGTACCCAGTGAGTGTAAGTTCTCATCACCCATTCTCAAACCCTTCCAGCTGTCTCTCATACCTCCCTGCCTCAGGCTGAAAAACACTTGCACCTGTCTCTGAGTACTGAACTCCTATTTATCCTTCGAGAACCAGGTCGAATATTTCTTCCATGGTGAAGACTTTCCTGGCTTTCCTAACAGTTCCTCTCCGAAAGCACTATACACTAGAATTATAACCTTCATCTTTCACTGCATTGTAATTACTGTCATTTGCTGAATAAGGATGTTTCAGTTGAAAACTGACTATGTATGAAGGTGGTCCCATAAGATTATAATGGGGCTCAAAAATTCCTATCACCTAGTGGCACTGTAGCCATTGTAATGTTGTAGCTCGATTACTTTATTTTAAAAATAAACTTAGTGGGCTGGGGGCAGTGGCTCACACCTGTAATCCCAGCACTTTGGGAGGCCGAGGTGGGCGAATCAACTGAGGTCAGGAGTTCAAGACTCAGCCTGGCTAACATGGCGAAACCCTGTCTCTACTAAAAATACAAAAATTAGCCGGGTGGGCATGGTGGCACGTGTATGTAATCCCAGCTACTCAGGAGGCTGAGGAAGGAGAATTGCTTGAACCTGGGAGACAGAGGTTGCAGTGAGCCAAGATAGCGTTATTGCACTCCAGCCTGGGCAACAAGAGCGAAACTCCATCTCAGAAAAAAAAACAAAAAACAAACAACAAACTTAGTGTAGCCTAAGTATACTGTGTTTATGAAGTTGACAGTAATCCCCTCGGCCTTCACATTCGCTCACCACTCACTCACGGACTCGCCGAGAGCAACTTCCAGTCCTGCAGCAGCCATTTCGGTAAGTGCCCTATTTGGATATACCATGTTTAATCTACTCTATTTATACTGTACCTTTTTCATGTTTAGATTTATGTAGATACACAACTACTCACCATCATGTTACAAGTGCCTGTGATATTCAGTACAGTTACTTGCTGTACAGGTTTGTAGCCCAGGAGCAATAGGCTTTACAGTGTAGCCTGTTTGTGTTGGAGGGTGTAGGCTATACCATCTAGGTTTCTGTAAATGCACTCCATGATGTTCACACGGCAAAACAGCCTGATGGTGCATTTCTCAGAATGTATCCCCGTCGTAAAGCCCTGACTGTATCTGTGTTCATATCTTCTCTTCCCTCCCTACCTGATGGTTAGTAAAACTTCGGGATTGAATGAATCTCATAGTTGGAGATAATGTTAAAAATGCACAGGTTCTGTTTTTTGTGTTTGTTTTTTGGAGACAGGGTCTCGCTTTGTAGCCTAGGCTGGAGTGCAGTGGTGCAATCATGACTCACTGCAGCCTTGACCTCCTAGACTCAAGTGAGCCTCCCACTTTAGCCTCCTTAGTAGCTGGGACCACAGGTGAACACCACCATGCCTGGCTAATTTTTGTGTTTTTTGTAGAGATGGGCCTTCACCATGTTGCCTAGGCTGGTCTCCAACTCCTGGGCTCAAGCAATCTGCCTGCCTTGGCCTCCCAAAGTGGTGTAATTATAGGCATGAGCCACTATGCTCAGCCGTTGCACAAGTTCTGGATAAGGAAATTTATTAATATCAGCCCTGTGCAATCAACCTAATGCCTCCAGTGGGATCAGACTTGGGTAGGTGCTTGAGAAGCAAAGTTGAGTGAGCCGTGCACACTGCCCCTGAGGAATGAATTCTTTCTGGAGGCTGAGGCTCCTTGTGCTTCCATCATGAAGTTTAGCTTGGGAACTGCTTTCAGAGATATCAACCTGGAGCACAGAGGGACCTGGGTCTCCTTTTCACTATGCTCTCCTGTGGCTCTCACCACCCGCAGGATTAAGTGGGTTTCTTTGCATGTCTTTCATGATCTTGCCCTTGTCTACCTCTCCCAGATATTCAATTCCTTGACCCTGTTTAATGCTTGGATCCTAGTTCCCTGCACACACCACGCCATTGCCAACTTACACCTTTCTGTTTCTCCAAGATGACCTTCTCACCTTTGCTAGGCTGGCTAACTGCCATGACTCAAGGGCCTTCCTGACCCCCACACTGAGTGCCTTCTCCTGTATTATATTCTCTAAGCATTTTTTATATACCTCTATCATTATGTGGAAATAATGCAAACTAGTTTTTTGTGAGCCTGACACACAGTAGGTGCTTTATGAGTGTTAAACTGAGATGAATGCTTACACAGTGATTCTCAAACTTTAATCTACCTATGCACCATTCACACGCAAAACACACTCCCACACTTTATATCATGCACGACACATAGCGTTTCTTCATCCAGGGTGGTGGGTTTAGAATAGGTAAAGACATCTTTCCGGGGAATCAGGATATGAGTGGGAGGTAGGCTGGGACTAACAGAAATACTCTCCTCTTACCACCTAGATTCTAATGTGTGTCTTGTTCTCAAGTTGAGAGCTGCTGAATTACTATAGGGCAGGCGGTGTGCTAGGCACTTTTAAAAGTTATCTCTAGAATGTTCACAACAGTCTTGCTAGGTGGTTATTATTATCCTCATTTTATGGATGATGAAATGGACATTAAACGATTTGTGCAAAGCCACATACATAGCTGTTGTGCTAGGTTATTCTTGCACTGCTATAAAGCTGAGTATAAGAAAGGAGGTATTATTGGCTCACAGTTCTGCGGGTTCTACAGGAAGCATAGCAGCATCTGCTTCTGGGGAGGCCTAAGGAAGCTTCCAATCGTGGTGGAGTGCAAAGTGGAAGAGGGGCCTATCACATGGCAAAACAGGAGCGAGGGAGGGGAAGGTGCTAGACACTTCAAAACGACCAGATCTCATGAGGATGAACTCACTCTTGTGAGGACAGCATCCAGGGGTTGGGGCTAAATCGTTTATGAGAACTCCTCTCCCGTGAGTCAGTCCCCTTCAACACGGGGATTACAATCCAACATGAGATTTGGGCAGGGCACATATCCTAACTCTCTTAGCTGACAAGTGACAGATGGATGCCTGGAGACACCACTTTGTGATGTGTTGCCATGCCTGTTTCCCCCAGTAGAACTGGGTTTTCCTTAAAGGCATGGACTTGGTCTTAGTAATTTTTATATCCCCAGTACCTGACACAGAGCCTGGTGTCAGAAGTTCCCCGGTAAATGAGTGCTGAACTGAACAGAGTCATTCTTGATCATTTCTCTGTGCCACTTAGTTACAAATGTTAGGGATGGCACATTTAGACCTGGTGGGGTGGTGCCTTCATTCCCAGAGCCTTCATGGGTTAAATAACTAAGTCTGTCCAGACATATCATGCCAGCCCCGTTTCAATTGATCCTTGCCTATGAAAAACCTTGTCAGATTCTAATTTTACAGTTCCCCCCTCCCTACGTCAGGGTTGGATTGTACTTCTCCTTTCTAGATCTCCTGTTTTTGTTCTCTCCTGCCATTCTGTTTACACTGTCCCTTCCGTGGACAGGGCCGTTTTCTAGTTTTCCTGGTAGAATTCTATCTGTATCGCCTCTTGGACTCTTTCTATTGGCTGCTTTTGTATCCTTCTTGTTACATGTTGAGTAATTTTTTGAGATGGAGTTTTGCTCTTGTCACCCAGGCTAGAGTGCAATGGCGCGATCTGGGCTCACTGCAACCTTTGCCTCGGAGTTCAAGTGATTCTCCTGCCTCAGCCTCCTGAGTAGCTGGGATTACAGGTGCATGCCACCACACCTGGCTGATTTTTTGTATTTTTAGTAGAGATGGGGTTTTACCACGTTGGCCGGGCTGGTCTTGAACTCCTGACCTCAGGTGATCCACCTGCCTTAGCCTCCCAAAGTGTTGGGATTACAAGTGTGAGCCACTGCGCCTGGCTGAGTACTTTTTTATTACATGCCAAACATTATGGGTTTTATTGTTTTCATTTAAAGAGCATTGCATTTGTTTTGGCAGGTGGTTAGTTTATTGGTGGGTCCACTTGACATCACCCACCCTGGTGGAAAGGGTAGTTGGATTTGGAAACATGTCTCTGGCCTTCCTAACATTTCAAACAGCAGCACTGGAAACCAGCTCAGCTTCTCCTCTAGTGCCCAAGCCCAGTTCATGTGGCTGCTCCATAAATCCAGGAACATGGTACCTGTAACCCAGGCTGCACACCCCAAGGGTGAGAGAAATACACAGCTGTGCCCTGAAAAGTCAGGGCGAGAGGCAGCTTGAGCACCTAGAATCTATCCTGTTAAAATTCCTATGTCCCCCAAGTTTGCTTTTCTACTTCCTTGTCACCTTCCTCCCCTTCATCCAGATATGCACAGCCCGAGCCTCACATGTGCGATGGGGGCAGCTATTCCAGAGCTCCGCTGCCACGGTTTTGTTTCATTCACCACAGCACTGTGAGTTAGGTCAGGTCTCATTCTACCATCTTGCTATTTGTTCTAGATTTTCCCATCTATTCTTTGTTCCCTCTCCCCTTCTCTTGTCTCTTTCTGAAGTAACAAAGTATTCTATTTCCTCTATTGACTTTTCACCCACAACTCTGTTTTCTTTCACTTCCTTAGCTGAGCAGAGTCTGACTTGAATTAGTGAGACTTTATTTTTCCTTTAAGCAGACAATGTTGTTTAAAGCAATTAAAAAATAAAAGTGTTCTATAGTAACCCCATAGATTTACCATTTCTGGAACCTTCCTTTGTGTATTATAGATCTGTTTCTATTTGGTATCATTTCCCTTTGGCTTGAGGAACTTCCTTTAATATTTTTTATTGTGTAGTTGTGCTGGTGATAAGTTATCTCAGCTTTTATTTATTTGAATGTGTCTTCATCTTGCCTTCATTTTTGAAGGATATTTCCATTGTATGTAGAATTGTAAGTTAGCAGTTTTTCTCTTTTGGAACTTCAAAGATGTCATTCTGTTATCTTCAGGATTGTAACATTTCTGATGAGATGTCAGTGATAATTCTCATTACTGCGCCGCTGTAGTTAGGTGAGATTTTTTTTGTCCCCCGAATTCTTTTAAGATCTTTTCTTCATCATTGTTTTACAGCAGTTTGGCTATGATGTGCTTAAGTATGGTTTTCTTTGTGTTTATCTTATTTAAGTTACATTGAGATTCTTGGATCTGTGAATTGATATTTGTTTGTCACATTAGGAGGCCATTATTTTTTGAAATATTTCTTCTGCCCCAATCCCTCTTTACTTTCCTGCTGAGACTACAGCTATGTATATGTTACACTGGTTAATAATGTCCCATATGTAACTCAAGGTCTAGTCTTTTATTCTAGTCATTTTTTCACTCTATGTGCATCAATTTGGATAATTTCTATTGTTCTGTCTTCAAGTCTACTAATCTTTTCTTTTGCAGTATCTAATCTTCTGTTAAGCCCATCTTGTGACTTATCCTGAGAGAGGCTAGGTAGTAGGATATGTATAAAATATACATATATATATATATATATATATATATATATTTTTTTTTTTTAGACAGTCTCGCTCTGCTGCCCAGGCTGGAGTACAGTGGCACAATCTTGGCTCACTGCCTCCCAGGTTCAAACGATTGTCCTGTCTCTGCCTCCCCAGTAGCTGGGATTACAGCCTTCCACCACCATGCCCAGTTCTTTTTTTTTTTTATTTTTAGTAGAGACAGAGTTTCACCATGTTGGCCAGGCTGGTCTCGAACTCCCAGTCTCAATGATCTGCCTGGCTGGGCATCCCAAAGTGTTGGAATTACAGGCATGAGCCAGTGCGCCCAGCCAATTATTGTAGACTTTTGAGTTCCATGATTTTCATCTTGTTTCTCTTCATAATGTCTGTTTTCCAATGAGTAACAGTTTTTCATTCCTTATGTCCGTTTTTTTCTTTAAATTATTGAACATATTTAGTCATTTTAAAGTTTTTTTTTTGCTAATTCCGTCTGTATCACCTCTGGGATTCTGTTGGCTGCTTTGTTTCCTCCTTGTTACACATTGAGTAATTTTTATTACATGTCAAACATTATGGTTTCATTACCTTCCTTTAAGGAGCATTGCATTTGTTTTGGCAGGTAGTTAATTTATTGGTGGATCCGCTTGGATCCATTATTGAGTGTTGGAATTTGGCTTTGTTTTGGTGGGTTCCGTGCAGCCCCTCTCTAGTGCTGGGTGGCCCTGCTCCACAGGTGTGGCGTTTCCCAGGCTTCTGCTGAAAGCCCAGGGTGTTCGTCAAGCTCTTTCCACCATGGACACTGAGAAAACAGTGTCTGTTCCCACCATGCGACCTCTGGAATCTCTGTTCAGTGCACAGCTCCCACTACTTAGCCTCTCTCTCTCTCTTCTTTTTGAGACAGAGTCTTCCTGTTGCCCAGGCTGGAGTGCAGTGGCATGATCTCAGCTCATTGCAACCTCTGCCTCCCAGGTTCAAGCAATTCTCTGCCTCAGCCTCTTAAGTAGCTGGGATTATAGGTGCCCACCACCACGCCCGGCTAATTTTTGTATTTTTAGTAGAGATCGGGTTTCGCCATGTTGGCCAGGCTGGTCTTGATCTCCTGACCTCGTGATCCATCCTCCTTGGCCTCCCAAAGTGCTGGGATTACAGGTGTGAGCCACTGCACCCGGCCCCCTCCCCCTGCCCCACCCTTTTTTTTTTTTTTTTTAAAGAAACAGGTTCTCACTCTGTTACCCAGGCAGGAGTGCAGCAGTACAATCTTAGCTCACTGCAGCCTCCAGCTCCTGGGCTCAAGGGATCCTCCTGCCACAGCCTCCCAAGTAGCTTGGACTATAGGTGCATGCCACCACACCCAGCTAATTTTTAAAAATTTTTGTAGAGATGAGGTGTTGCTATATTGCCCAGGCTGGTCTCGAACTCCTGGGCCCAAGCAATCCTGCCTCAGCCTCTCCCAAGGTGCTGGGATTATAGGCATGAGCTACTGTGCCTTGCCCCTGCTGTCTGTTCTCTACTAGGCTTTGTGAAAACATTACCCTGTACATGTGCAGTTTTGTTTTCAACTAGACTCAGGTGGTCCACTCTGCAGATTTATGGATTTCTGATCTGTGTGGCTCCTGCCTCTCTCATACCCTGTCCCACACTCTCAGTCCCTGCAGCAGCCCTAACCTTTGTCTGTTTCCTCCATCCTCAGTTTGGGCTCCACTTCCGCGTGCTGTGGTTGGAAAGCCTCAGGCAGGAGGCCAGAGTAAATGTGGGTTTCACCTCTTGTGTTTCTTCGCTCAAGGGTCACATCCCTGCACCATCTGTAGCACTGCACCTGAAAACAGTTGTTTCCTCTATTTTGTCCAGTTTTATCATTGTTTATGGCAGGAAGGCACAACCAATACCTATGACTCTGTCATGGTGACAACCACAGTTAAATAGACATTATTAGTTTATTTTATAGTTGAAGGAACTGAGGCTCAGAGCACATAAGTACTTTGCTCAAGATCACCTTGGATCCAGCAGAGTAAGGTCTGGGACTCAGGTTAGAGTTATTCCTGCTTTTTGCTTCCCACTTTCCTATCTTGTTCCCCTTCGAGGAGAATATACGGTCATCTGTGTCCACCTTGGTATCTATATTTCACACTCTCATTTTCATGGCTTTGAATTTTGCTCTGCCTTATGTGGAAAATTCTATATTTTAGACCTCCTCCCCTTTTTGCTTCTATTTTTGTCAGAATATCTATGTTGCTTATTAATTCTTGTATTTTCTCAGTATCAAGCATTGTGCTTGACATGTAGACATCTCTTGATAAATGTTTGTTGATGGAACCAAGGAATAAATGAGTATCATTTTATTCATTTTTTTTTTTTTTTGGAAACAGTCTCACTTCTGTCACCCAGGCTGGAGTGCAGTGGTACAATCTCGGCTCACTGCAATCTCTGCCTCCCAGGTTCAAGTGATTCTCATGCCTCAGCCTCTGCAGTAGCTAGGATTATACAGGTATGCGCCACCACACCTGGCTAATTTTTTGTATCTTTAGTAGAGGCAGATGGGGTTTTGCTATTTTGGCCAGGCTGGTCTCGAACTTCTGGCCACAAGCGATCCACCCGCCTTGGCCTCCCAAAGTGTTGGGATTACAGGCGTGAGCCTCTGTGCCTGGCCTTATTCATCTTTTGACCCTTTCCCCCATATGTCATCGAAAACAGGTGCGCTGTGAGGCCCAGGTGAGGAGCAAAAGTCTGCAGGTGTTGGCAGGGAGAGCCCCAGGCGTGGCGTGCTCTTCACACACAGCCAAAAATGCTTGTCTCTTGATACGGGCTGTTGGCTGAGAATTCATGCATTTCTTTATTATTCTTGTCATAGTGGAATTAACCTACTGCCTTTTCTTCCCTTTCTATATCTTTCCTTCTTCTGGCAACAGTTTCATAAATATCCCCTTCATTATCCATTTCAATCATGCCCCTAAAATCTATCCACTTCTTTCTCTTAATTTTACCATCACTCTTTCCCCCTAAATTTCTAGCACATACTAGAATCTTGTATGCACTTTATTTCTGCTGTATCTTTCTCTTTTCCCCATTTCCATCTGTGGACACTTTTCTAGAAATCTCTGTGTGGTACTTTAATTTCATCATTTCAGTTCCAGTGTCTTCATCCTGGTTTCTGTTTATTGCTTTGTTTGAGAGACTCTGCTTATCTCTTTAAAGCCTTTGACTTCAGGGCCACTTTCTGTGAGCATCTGCTCACATCATTTTCTTACCTGCCCACCACTGCCAGCCTGGGAACATCAGAGGCCTGCCCTGTCCCTGATCTCACCTTTGTTTTTAATCCCTTTTTGTTCCTTCAGGAATTTCCTCCCTTCTTTATACCACTGCCAAACGTTTAGGTTTTCAGAGGTGAATTTTGGCTGTTACCTCCATAAAATAAAAATGGAATCAACATTCCTGTTACATGTCACAACCTCTGTTTGTTCTTGTACATAGAAACCGGGCCACCCTCCTAGCCCAGTTTCCATTGGGTAGCCATGTGGCAGCAGCTGGCATGTGGGTTTAAATAAATCCCGTTCAGCCAGGCGCGGTGGCTCACGCCTGTAATCCTAGCACTTTGGGAGGCCGAGGTGAGTGGATCACCTGAGGTCAGGAGTTCAAGACCAGCCTGGCCAACATGGTGAAACCCCATCTTTTAAAAAAATAAAAAAATAAACCCCGTTCAGTTCTGTGCTCTTGAAACCTGCATCATTTGATTTGCTGGGCACTCTTTCTTAGATTTCCCATTTCATTTTTTTCCCTCAAGACTCAGTGGAAATCTTCCTCTACTCCCTCCACCTGTACCTTTCTTGTGGCATTTAGGAAGTGAATCATATTTTTATACATGGCTTTTCTTTTGAAAATGTCTTTAGGGGGCTATACGAATTTCTTCTGGGGGACATGCATCTCCAGGAAGTGAATCGTTTGCTTCTTTAGATCATAAGCATTGTTATGTATCATCAGATCCAGATCCCATAAATCTTTGGAAAGTTCCTATAATAAACTGTAAACAAAAATCTCACTCTGGTAAGGAAATCCACAGAGCCAGTTCCTCTCCTAGTTCCTGGTGAATAAACTGCTTCAAACCAGTAGTGCCTAGATTTCTTACAAGAACATATCCCCAGTTTTTCTTTCCCTAGGGTCCTTTAAGGTCCTTTAAGGTCCTTCTTGCCTTCTTTTTAGTGTCAATTTCAGATTGCTTCTTTGAATTACTCTATCTTCTTCATATGAATTTAATTAGGCTTTGAAGATTTCTCTTACATTTCTTTTTCTTTGCTTTCTTTTTTCTGCCCATTCCTCCAGGGCTTGGGATCCATCCATTCACAATGAGTGACCAAGCCTTTCCCTCTGTCAATTTCAACAGCGATTCCTCCCCTACTTCCTCTTTCATGGACCTCACAGAACTTTCCTCCTGGAGCCAGGCTTGCTGGCCCTGGCTCCTCTTCTCAATAGAAGCTATCTCTCTTAGAGTCCTTGCAGCACTGACCACCACAAAGTGGCTTCTGGTTTCCCTTTTCTTTTTTATCTACCACTAGCTGAAATCAGCCTTCTCCTCTGTGATTCCCTGAAGCATTAAGGCCTGCTCTTGGGCAGTGCGCGGAGCCTTTCTCCAGCGAAGGCCACACACTAGATAATTATGGTCTTGTTTTTTTTTTTTTTTTGCAATGGAGTCTCGCTCTGTTGCCAGGGTGGAGTGCAGTGGCGCAATCTTGGCTCACTGCAATCTCTGCCTCCTGTGTTCAAGCAATTCCCTTGCCTCAGCCTCCCAAGTAGCTGGGACTACAGGTACACGCCATCACGCCCAGCTGTTTTTTTGTATTTTAGTAGAGATAGCGTTTCACCATGTTGGCCAGGATGATCTTAATCTCCTGACCTCGTGATCTGTCTGCCATGGCCTTCCAAAGTGTTAGGATTACAGGCATGAGCCACTGTGCCTGGCCCCGGTAATTACGGTTTTATTTATTCATCATTATTTTTCTCTCTGTCTCACTCTGTCACTCAGGCTGGAGTGAAGTGGTGTGATCTTGGCTCACTGCAACCTCCACCTCTTGGGTTGAAGCGATTCTCCTGCCTCAGTCTCCCGAGTAGCTGGGATTACAGGTGTCCACCACCATGCCCACTAATTTTTGTATTTTTAGTAGAGACGGGGTTTCACCATTTTGGCCAGTCTAGTCTCAAACTCCTGACCTCAGGTGATCTGCCTGCCTCGACCTCTCAAAGTGCTAAGATTACAGGCCTAATCCAGCTTGCCCAGTAAGTAATTATGTTTTTATTCTCAACACCTGCATGTTTCCCTTCCTGAAATACTCAGATGATTTATGGAACCTCATCTTATTCTATTTCCCCCAACTCTATGGGGGTATAATTGACAGAAACTGTGTATTGTTAAGGTGTACAACTTGATGTTTTGATACATGTATACATTATTAAATGATCACACAGTCAAGCTATTAACATCTCTGCCACCTCACATAGTAGCCATTTTCTCTTATTTTGTGATGGGAGCATTTAAGATCTTACCTCTTAGCAAGTTTCGAATATACAATACGGTATCATTAACTATAGACACCATGCTGTGCAGTAGCCCTCCAGAACTTACTTGTCTTGTGTAACTAAAACTTCTTAACTTTTGATCAACATCTCTCCACTTTCCCTCCCTATTATCCCCTAGAAACCACTGTTCTGCTCTGCTTCTGTGAATCTGATGATTTTAGATTTTCCTCTTAAGTCAGATCATGCAGTATTTGTCTGAGTCAGGCCTATTTCACTTAGTGTCAAGTCCTCCAGGTTCATCCATGTTGCAAATGACAGGATCCCACCCCCAGTTCTTTAGGGCTGAATAATGTTCCATTGTATATATATGTTACATTTTCTTTATCCATTCATCCACTGATGGACATTTAGGTTGTCTCCATATCTTTTGAGCCTCATTTTTTGCAGACCTTCATCTTATACAAAAAGTATAAGAAAGTATCTCAGACTTTTCTGGTAACAGTTCAGTTTCCTATTTCCCAGTCTAAACTTCATAGTGGCCATCCATTATTGGTCTACCAAGATGATTAATACCTTGCCAAGTCTCATTAACGGAATCATAATGTCTTTATGAACAAGGGTTTCAGATTTCACCAGATAGCTACTCTAGTATTCTGACCCCTTTCTACTGCTAAAGTCTGTAAAATACGTCAGATTTGTGAATATTCTGATGGTCCGAACTTACTACTCATTTCTGGGAAGGTCTGCAAGTCTGTATTTTGGGTTCATGCATAATGAATGAAAACCAGGGTCTCCAACACATATCTCAGACCACAAGAGACTATAGCAGGCACTGCATGGTTGATATTTCCATTGTCTGGGCAATATGGGAGAACTCTTGCTCCATACAGTTTTCTATAGCATCTGGAGCAAAGCCAAACTTGGACATGTTCTCTTCTAGAACTTCTCTAAGTTTGGGGACCTCATGTTTTTTAGTGTCCAGACACATGGGATCAGGAATTCTTTGTTTACATTTATGTTTGGTTTTATAGTCAGTAGAACTGATGTCTATTTTTTTGTTTTTTTGTTTTTTGTTTTGAGACAGGGAGTTTCACTCTTGTTGCCCAGGCTGTAGTGCAATGGTGTGATCTTGATCAACTCACTGCAACCTCTGCCTCCTGGGTTCAGTTGATTCTCCTGCCTCAGTCTCCCAAGTAGCTGGGATTACAGGCATGCCCCACTATGCCCAGCTAATTTTTGTATTTTTTTTAGTAGAGATGGGTTTTCACCATGTTGGTCAGGCTGGTTTTGAACCCCTGACATCAAGTGATCTGTCCGCCTCGGCCTCCCAAAGTGCTGGGATTACAGGCATGAGCCACCATGCCCAGCCTTGATGACTATTTAATTGGCCCAGATGACTATTTAATTGGTGATTACCACATTTCAAACCCACTGGGTCCTTATGATTGCATCAGCAGGTGTTGGGTATGACCCCTTAGAGCTCTGTTGCCTGGTTTGTGAGACCCTGGCTTTGAGACACACCTGTTAAAAGGCAAATATCCCTGAAGAGTCCTATTAGATAATTTCCTAGGGAGGGGCCTGGCCATTCCATTGCCTTTGGAGTCAGATGAACATGAATTTCCATTCTGGCACTTCTACTTACTAGGTGCATGATCTATAGAGTCTTTGAGCCTCAGTGTCCATATCTGTAAAAACAGGCATAACAAAACCTACTTCATTGGATTGTTCTTATACCATTCAGTGAGGACTTTAGAAAGGTATTTTTATGACAAAGTGCTATGTTAAGGACAGTAAATTGTTCCTCTTTTTATTTCTTCATTTTACCTTAACCTTCTTGAGTGTGTGTGTAGAGCAGGGACTAGCTGGCATCCAGTACATACAATAAATAAAGAGACAGGATGGTTACAAGCATACAGCACTCAGGGCAGATGGAAAAATTCTGCCCCAAGGTAGAGAGGGCAGCATAAGACTAAGGGTGAGAACTATGTGAAATAGTCTGGGTGTGGTGACTCACACCTATTATCCCAGCACTTTGGGAGGCCAAGGTGGGTGGATTGAACCCAGGAGTTTGAGATCAGCTTGGGCAACATAGTGAGACCACGTCTCTATAAAAAATAAAAACCTAGCCAGGCGAGGCCACTAATGAATGGTGTGATGTGCCCCTGAAGTCCCAGCTACTCAGGAGGCTGAGGCTCAGGGAGGATCGCTTGAGCCCAGAAGATTGAGGCTACAGTGAGCTATGATTGTTCCAGTGCATTCCAGCCTATGTGACAGCATGAGATCCTGTCACCTCATCAAAAAAATAAATAAATAAAAGTGAAAGAAACCCACATGTCTGGGGAAAGGGTCCCTTTGTCCTCTTTTGTGGAAGGGTAGGTGTCAGCATTTGTTTTATCCCAGGAGGTGAGGAGCCAGTACTATATGTTTCTTTAATTGAAGTGTTGCTGTTATTGTTGATGTTTTGGAGGGATTAGAACAGTATAAAGACAAGAAAGGTGCTAGATGCAGTGGCTCATGTGGTCCTCAACTCGGGAGGCTGAGGTAGGAGGATCGCTTGAGCCTAGGGGTTTGAGGCTACAGTAAGCCATGATTGTGCCACTGCATTCCAGCTTGGGTGACAGAGCAAGAGACCCTGCCTCTAAAAGAAAAAAAAAAAGACAGGGAAGAATGTCAGATTGCAAAGGCAAAGGTATAGGACATAGAATTGTGCACAGAAGGTCAGTGGGCTCTGGGAGAGTAAATGGCACTCACTCACCAACTTTGCTCAGGACAGACTCTCCTTTTCTCCTTGATGTTGAGCGTATTCCCATTAGTCTCAGCCTAGGAATGAATGGAATGTACTGGGTTAAACTGGTGAAGCAAAGGGACGTGAATGCTAACTGAGGAACAGCTGTGGGACTCTGCGGTGGGATTCCAGGTGTAGCACCTTGCTCAGGTGTCTGCATGCAGCGTTGGTTGTCAGAGGAATGAGATCGAGTTTGGGTGGGCTACCTCTTATCCAGGTAATCTTGGATGCGTTTCCCAGCCTCTCTGAACCTCAGTTCCTAATATTATCTGATATTACTACTTATATCACATACTTTTTGCAATGATTAAATGAAAATACTTGATGATTTTAAAGTTCTAGATGAATCTTATTTTTCTATAAAACTGGTATGGAACATTATTAAAGGCCAACCATTTCTGTGTTCCAGATAAGAAAACCATAGCACAAAGAGATTAAATGAGTGTTCCAGGCAATTAGCGGCAGAGGTAAGAATGGAATCCAGGGCTCTAGGGAAGGGAGTGGAGGCAGGATGCTGTGAGCATCTCAGGCCAGGTGAGTAGGTTCTGATCAGCCAGGGCCACTACACTGGCAGCGAGGGGGCTCCGCGTGTGTCAGCTGTTGGGTGAGGACAGCAGGCACAGAATGAAGTCTGTCATAAGTGAGTTACTGCTTGGCTGTCTTCCCAGAATGCCTGCTAAGCTGAAACTGCCCAAGGGAAGGGGCCTGTGTTGATCCAAGAATCCTTACTCTTCTAAGTGAGTTTGGGTGAACTGTAGGGACATCAGAGGAGCTGGAGGAGGTGAGGTTTTCCTCCTTTAGACAAGCAGGAGTGTGTTAAATGGGACTTAGCAGGGAGGGGACCAGGGAGCAGTGTGAGGGGTAGTGCATCCCGGGTGTGACCTGGGCCTGGCCGGAAGAGCGGTCCTATGTGTTACGGGGACGGATTCCTCCCTGTCAGCCACCACCTTGTCTTTAGTATGTTGCAGAGGCAGGGCACCTCTTCTCAGGGACGTGGGATGGACAGCTGCTTCCTAACATCTTTTAGTAAGATTTTCCCTGGAAAAAGATGGACTGAGACAGGAACACATGCAGGAAATAAGGAGAGGTGGTTAAATACCGAACAGTTTTCTATTTTGTTTGTGGACCACACAGAGGTTTGAACGCTTGAGCTCCTAGCACTTACCACTCCCTTTTTCTCTCTCTTACCTGCATTATCTGGGGGCTTTTTAGGGTCTCTAATTAGCCAACTTCCATTCCTCCCTCCTACACTGACCAGGGTCCCTCCACTGTGAGGTGCTGCAGACTCATAAAGCTTGCGGCGTCACCTGGGGTTCATGGTTCATTCTGGCACCTGGAAAGCCTGGGACCACATGATTCCTGATTTCTGAGTTCTCCTTGGTTTCCAAAGGGTTCAGAGCTGTGGTGTAGGAGAGCTGGCTCATTCTGACTTGGGAAAACTGAAACCAGTTAACATCACACTGGCCACTTGAAATTGGCTAAGGTAGGAGAGTATTACACCATGGGAGTTAGCAAATGCTACAATTCAGGGCCCTTTTCCCCCCAGATACTTGATTGTTAACCTTTTACCAGCACACTGCTAGCTAAGGGAGAGGTGCAGGATTCAGAGAAGGTTTTGGAGCAGCTTTTATTCAAGTTCCCAGAGGCCCGTATAGCTCCCCAAGAAGGTCCAGTGGCCTAATACCCTAATTCCAGGTACCAACCTGTTTGGGTGTTGAACACCCTGGGAGAGACTGGCAGGGGAGCCAGCACTTAGCCATACTCCAGGCTGGACAGTGACCAGGATCCTTGTGTCCCATGCTCCTGGCACCCATCACCTTGTGTGACTAGGGAACTGCTCCAGGGCAGAGCAGCCACATTCTTTAATGTGATGGCAAGGCAGGCCCAGGGCGCTGAGCCTGCTTGGAACTTCATGCCAGGACTCTCCTCTTTCCCTTCCTTATCTTTGGATGGCAATCACATAAGCCCCAGATGTCAAACTGTCACTAATTTCCTAATCAAGGCATGTGGTGTTTGGCAGGCCCCCAGGCATGTGACTCTATGACTTGGAACCACCTTGACCTTGTTTATGTGATCAGCCCCTGCAGGCATCGTACATGGACTCTGCTTCCTCCTACCCCTCCAGAACTTTCTCTCCCAACCCGCCATCTCCAACTCCTCATGAACATAGATCACAATGCAACACAACAAACATGTAAAAACCAACAAAGCAACAACAAAAACAAATCAAACTCCTCTCTAAAAGGGGAGACCACAAACAACATTCTTTCCCACCACCTCGGGGGAAACTAACTTGCTGCCTTCCAGAAATGATAGAAACATGCTATTCAAAAAGCACTCAACACATGAATCATATGTCCTCCCACGACTTCATCTGCATGAAAACAGACAACTCATTTGCTTCCATCCCTAGTTTTCCTGCCCAGAAGTCACTATGCTTTGGTGGCCTCAGAACTGGCTGCTCCAAGAGATGGCTGCTGGAGAAGATACCAGGGGCCTGCTGCTACTGAAATGTCCCAGGAGAGGGGAAGGCAGGACAGTGACTGAAGACCCACTCTCGGAGATGACCCAGCCTGGTTTCCATGTCTGCAATTTCTGATGGGATCAAGATTCTGCCCAAGGTCATCCTGGTAGTGAATGCAGAAATGGGACAAAGATAGAGCCTGTCAAGTTCCAAAGTTCTATTCCAGATGTTACAGTTGGCAGGCCTTAGACCAGGATGTTGCCCTCACAGTAGAGGCACATCATGCCCAAGGGAAATGGGGGCAGCTGAAATATTGCTTTGCATGGGAAAGAGCCCAGTACAAAAATCGAATACTGTGTGTGGATGCGAATCCTACACTGAACCACCAGTCACTGCCTTTCCGAGGAGTCAGATTTCTCCTCTGTTTCGGGAAGGGCTTGGACTGGATTCAAAATTGACAAACTATGCCCCACGTGCTAAATCGAGCCCGCTGCCTATTTCTGTCTGACCAGAGGACTGAGAATGTCTTTTACCTTTTTAAATGATTGAGAAGGAGAGTAATGTTTTCATGATGTATGAAAATTCTATGAAATTCACATTTTGATATCTATAAATCAAGTTTTATTAGAACACAGCCATGGCCATTGTATTATGTATTGTATATGGTGTAGTAAACAGGCCCCAACCACAGAACAGAGAAGTGGGCACAGGACATGGGAGTCAAAGAGCAAGGCCCGGGTCCAGGACGCACCAGGGCTACCTTTGTTGAGTGGCTGTGGCAGAGACCACAGGTGGCCAGCAGTTGAATATATTTACAGTCAGACTAGAGGACTCCGCAAGGCCCTTATGGCTCTTGCATTCTAGACAGGGTACTTTTAGGAGTCTTTCCCGTCCCTGTCAACCTCAATTGTCCTTGTGAATTCTCTCATGGTTTCTCAGTGCTGCTTCTGACCCCTTGTCCTGATTGGGTTCTTGGCGCAGAAAAATGGGAAGAAATTGATTCTGGACAGGGAAGAGTGAACTGTTTCTTAGTCATGATTCTATTTTGATCAACTAAGAGCGAGATGGCTGCTGGTGTGGATCCTACTTTCTTGAGTGTCTAAAAGCTCACACTCATGGCAGAATTTCTAGTGGGCTTGAGACAAGCATCAACCTCTGGGAAGGGTCTTTATTAGAGCAGACTGTCAGGAGGCAAAGGACCATTTTTCTTCTGAGTTTCCTGTTCCGCTCTCTGCCTTTGTGCATTATGACGGATCAGGAGACACGAATCCAGGCAGTTACACAGCCGGGGAAGGGCCTTGGATGAAGCCCCGCCTTTGACTCCCATGTCCTGTGCCCACTTGCTCTGTTCTGTGGCTGGGCCTGTTTACTACACTCCACCCACGGCTGTTTCTTTAACCAAAGAGACCAAGCCATTCTGAAAATTATTCCAACTACAACTTGTGGGCAGTTATACGATGCTGCCGTCGCTTGGTCCCTATCGCCACAGGAAAATAAACAGGCCAACAGCTCAGGAGAACCTGTGGCATGGAAGATGTGATAGAGGATGGTGTGGGGGGTGTGGTGGGCACAGGGAATTGTCTCCACACACAAAGGAGCAGCAAGTCCAAAACACAGCTCAGAGTTTTATGGGCCACTTTTCCACCCATCGGGGAATCTCCTCTACCCCTCACCTGACAAGAGGCCTGGAGTCTCAGCACTTTCCCTCCTAAAAAGTGGTGCTTCCTTCGATGACTGCTTCCATGGTCTCCTCACGCCCCATCCAGCATACCATGTATGTCTGATTCTCTCCAGGCTGAACATCTCATTTGCCATGATTTCTTTTTCTCTCTCGCTCTTTTTTTTTTTTTTTTTTTTTTTTTTAGATATTACCTTGCTCTGTCACCCAGGCTGGAGTACAGTGGCATGATCATGGCTCACTGCAGCCTCCAACTGTTGAGCTCAAGTGATCCTCCCACTTCAGCCTCCTGACTAGCTGGGACTACAGGCACATGCCACCACACCCAGCTAATTATTATTATTATTATTATTATTTTTGCGGAGACAGAGTCTTCCTGTGTTGTTTAGGCTGGTCTCAAACTCCTGGGCTCAAGGGGATCCTCCTGCCTTGGCCTCCCAGAATGCTGGGATTACAGGTGTGAGTCATCATATCTGGCCTTGTTTGTCATGATTTCTAGACCCTCTATACTCTTCTTGCCTTTTTGGGGGGCCCTCCAAGAGACACCTTTTTGTGGTGGACAGAACACAAGCTTTGCCAGGGGTTTGACTCATAGGCCTTTATGTGCTTTTGGAGAAATTACTGAAATGTGCTGAGCCTCTGTTTCCCCAGATTTAAAAGGAGGATGTTAATTACTTTATAGCATAATTGTCATGACTAGATGAGATAAATATACCGGATGTCCAGCACAAAGTAATCCCTCAATAATATTTATACGCAACTTCTGCCACATTTGCTTCCTTTAATGTAGCTACTAGCATCTAACACACTATTCCAGACAAGGCTTGAACCGGGATGAGTATGGGGGCCCATTTGATCTCCTAACAGAGCCTAATGTGATCTTGGCTTTGGTTGTTGTTGGGGACAGTCACACTACTGAGAGGGCAAGTTGGGCTGGTATCAAGACAGCTGGGTTCCTTTCCAGTTCATGCATTTCTTTCCCATTAAGAGGATACACCAGTGGAAAAAAGACAGGAGTACTCCAGTGAGAGAGCTGGGCAGTGTACAAAGAGTGAAATGCAGCACACAGTGCCAGGGAGGGCCAAAAATGATAAAGAAAAATAAAATGCAACACAAAGTAAAGCCGGCTGAGGCATTGGAGGGTTCCGGGGAATTCTGGAACTGGCTGGGTAGCCGTGTAGAGCAAGGAGATTGACTCAGGTCTGTGTTTTCAAACAGTGTTCACTCAGAAGAGCCCCAGGAGTTTGGGAAGGTAACTTAGGGGTCTTCATTAGACAGCGGGGAGAGGCGAATTGGTTAGGGGCTGACTTGTTAGACCCTTTTCCCTTACTCCTAACCAGAGCAGCACTTTAAAAAAAATTATTTAACTGGCCGGCCGCAGTGGCTCACGCCTGTAATCCCAGCATTTTGCGAGCCTGAGGTGGATGGATCACAAGGTCAGGAGTTAGAGACCAGCCAGTTCAAGACCAGCCTGGCCAACATGGAGAAACCCTGTCTCTACTGAAAAAACAAAAATTAGCTGGTCCTGGTGGTGTGTGCCTGTAGTCTCAGCTACTCAGGAGGCTGAAGCGGGAGAATTGCTTGAGCTTTGGAGGCGGAGGTTGCAGTGAGCTGAGATCGCACCCCTGCACTCCAGCCTGGGTGGGTGACAGAACAAGACTTCGTCTCGGACCAAAAAAAAAAAAATTCATTTACCTACAGGGCCTCTTCGTGAAATTCTAATTGATGAATTGTTATTGTTTGAAAAGAGCTTGAGATTCTCTGTATTGGATAGTCCTCTACCTTCTCTTCTAGCTCAAAGACTAACAATTGCTAGGATTTTTTCATACAAACTGCTGTGAAACGAGGTCTTCCTCATTGTGCTAGTGATGATGCTACTACGAGTGTAGCATTTACACTGATTGAGTGTGTAGTATTACCTTCTTAGTTTTGGTCAATCCATCTCGTAAGTCGAGATCATTTTGGAACATGAATTCTAGGATTCTACATATTAGTGATACTTCCCAGCTTTGGTTTTATCTGCAAATCTGTTTTGGGTACTCTTTTAATCTTCATCCACGAAGTTTGTAAAAACATTAGGATAAGGTCCAGGGCAGAGGCCTTTGGTTCTCTAATGGAGATCATCTTCCAGCTTGATCCAACCATAATCGATAGCTTTTGAAATTTATATGTTCAAATGGTTACAGACCCGTTGCAGTACAATAGCATCTGGCCAATATTTCCCCCATTAATCTCCAGACCATCTTGTTTTCTATTTAATGGCCACTACCTGTCAGGGTCTAGGATTGACCTGGGGAAACAAGGCAAATAAGACACTGGGATTTGCAGCTGGTGGACAAGACGGAAACAAAGTAGTCATCATAGCAATGTGATGAGGGCTAATGGGTGATGTGCACCAGGAAGCAAGGGAGGACATGGTCAACTTTGCTGGCAGTGTGCGGGAGGGCATCACAGATGGTGTCATTCAAAAAGGCAACCATGAGAAATATCCAATGCCATATGAAATCTGGGCGCGACCTCTCTGGCATCCTTCTGATCTAGGTATTCAATAAACACTTCTCAAATATAGTTTGAAGAAGTGGGGAGCATCTACCACGCCAGGGCAGATGAAATTGAGGTTGGAGAGGAAGGAGGCCAGTCTTTGAGAGGAGAGGCAGCGGGCGGATGGTCAGAAGTGGAGAAGAGAGATCCTAGGTCGCAGGAAATCAGGGCTTGTTATAATAATAAAACGAAGTGGGACCAAGGCAGAGTAAAGAGCTGTGCATCTCTGGAATCTGTGTCTTGGGCACCACGGGGGCTGATGGTGCTGGTAGTCAAGGGTGTGAGGAGGGAAAAAGAAATTTCAGCGTTGGAGGCCTACAAGGGATTGAGTGGAATGTACCTTTTCCCATGCTCTTTTCCCTCCTGATTCTGACTTTGATTTCGGCTCTCCTCTAATAATGACTGAACTGAGAGAGGATGACTTCTAGGTATGCACCAGGTGCAGATGGAGATCTGTGATGTGTGCAGTCCTGTCTCCCCAGGGAACTCTTACACCGCGCAGTGCCGCCGCGGTTCACAGTACGCTGGCTAGGCATGTTCTCAAGTTCGGCCAGGTTTATTTATTTATTTGAAATTATCTTATGTTTATTAAAAGTTTTTAAATTTAAATTAATTTTCTTGTTTATTTTAAAATCATATTTATTATTTTTTGGCTGCAATTCTGACATGGAACGTGCAAATGCCTATGTAAACCATTGTATCTGTTGAGGGGGTGACCAATTCATTTCAGTTTGCCTGGGATTTTCCCAGTTTTAATAACAAAAGTCCTCCTTCCCCCACCCCTGCCACCTCATGAATCCCTTCAGCCCTAGGTAAAGCTGAGCTGTCGGTGACTCCAGAGGTAGGTGGGGACCTAGGAGCACATGGTGTGCACAGAACATCCTAGGCGGCACTGAGAAGGAAATGGGATTGCTGGAACAAAGTAGATCTCCTAAGCCTTCTGTGCCCAGACTGAGCGGGTGCCTGGGAGGCTGCAGGGAGGGGCCTGGGGCAGCTCTGTGCATGGAGGTGACCTCAGGGCAGAAGTGCAGGGCAGAGTGGCTGGCTTGGAGCACAGCTGTGGGCCGGATGCAGTCCGTCCAGTCACCTCTCCTTGGGGCTGAGCCAAGCCTTTCCTTTTCAGACTTCTTAGTTAATTTAATGGTGCAACTGAAAGAAGAAGAAGACACAACAAAGCCTCGAGTTGGGCTCCGCACCCCTCGGGAGTTTCCTGGGAGCATGCTTTCCCCCAGTAAACCTTCTTGTCACTGGAGGACTCACTGTAGCAGGGGCTGAGGGAATCAAATAGTCAGGGCAGCTGTCCTCTGCAAAAACCTGGGGTCAAAAAAACCAAAATGACTGCGGGATATCCTGAGAGAGGTGGGCAAAGAAGCACGTGGATGATTTTTTCCTCCTGCTTTTCCCAGCGTTTCTACTCACACAAGCACAGACACACTTGGGGAGAGGTAAAGGATGGTTACATTCTGTTTCTCGTCACTTCCTGTGTGAAGCCGAAGAAAGCATTTGGCAAATCTAGTCCTAAATGTGTTGCTCAGGTCAAGTCCAGCGATCCCCTCGCAGCCCCCTCCCCAGAGGTTACGTATTTCCCACAGGGTGCAAGAAAGGGTTATTGAAAACAGCAGGTTTATTTATTTTTTTTCCTTAACTTCAGCACTTCTGGTAAATCTCTGATCCAGCATCTAGTGGTTAACCACTGATACAGGAAATGACATTTAACGTTTTTATCGCTCAGCCAGAAATGGAAGAACAAGGCGAGTCTGTGTTTAGGGAAGATGGATGGCTGCCCACAACCTTCGTCTTAAAGGCACCCAGCTCTTTTTCTGATTGCAGGGGCCGATATGAGACTCACTTCCCCTCTGCCTGCTCGCTCCACTGACAACAATGAGTGGGAATGTCAGGGGAGCAGGAACCCAGACGTTGTCAGCTATTGACGGAGGTGAAACGGGCAGCATTTGGTTCCCCTTTTTCAGGAGCCGTTGCGTGTGGGGACAGGCAGGCCGGAAATGAGTTCGTTTGCTGGTGTCCCAGGCACATGGAACCACAGCAGCAGCCTGGGGTGGCCGGGCCCGGGAGGCCACGTGGCCGGGATGAGACTGTGAACAGAGCCCCACTGCCTGTTGCTAAGCTGAGGACACTCAGCAGGGGCCTCATTAACCCTCCAAGACAAGCAGCCGAGCAAGAGTGTTGAGCTCCGCAAACCACAGCGAGAAATTTACAGCCGCTTTCACTTGCAGTTTTCCTTGGTCACTGGGTTCTTCCCCATTTCTTGCCTTTTGGGGACGACGGGTTTTCAGTGCAGCTACTAAGTGGATTTCTTGTAACAATGACAGCAGTTATAGATGGTCACTCACTTTTTTGAGTAGTAAGTAGTTTAGATTCATGATGTTAACCTGCTCTAGGTCTAGAGCTGGTAAGTGCTAGGGCCAGCCAGGATTTGAACCTAGATCCATCTATGGCCAAAGCCAACCTTGCCTCCAGACATCTGATAGCAAGGCCCCACTGCCCGCCCAGCCTTTTGCTGATTAAACAATCTCTTGACTGGGTGTGATGGCTCACACCTGTAATCCCATCACTCTGAAAGGCCAAGGCAGGCAGATCACTTGAGGTCAGGAGTTCAAGACTAGCTTGGCCAATATGGTGAAATCCTGTCTCTATTAAAAATAAAAAAAAAATTAGCCAGGCATGGTGGTGGTGCGCCTGTAATCTAGCTATTTGGGAGGCTGGGGTGGGAGGATCGCTTGAACCTGGGAGGCAGAGGTTGTAGTGAGCTGAGATCATGCCATTGCACTCCAGCCTGGATGACAGAGCAAGACTCCCTCTCTTAAAACAAACAAGCAAACAAAACAAAACTCTTGAGGTGGATCTGTGCATCAGAGTTTTTTGTTTTCCCAAATAATTCCAGTGAGCAGCCAGCAATGAGCACCACTGAGCCATGCTGTGATTCCTTGAGCTCAGAGGGAGCGTGGGGTTGGCCTTTGTTGCCAGTGCCCAGGGAACAACCCTGAATGTTTGGTAAACAAATGAGTCTCTGGTCACTCTATTTGGTCTGCAGGGCAAAACCTCTAGAGAGAGGGCATGGAGAGGAAGAGATGAGTCACACCCATCAAGAGCCTGAGGGTTCTGAGCAGATTCTAGCTGTGGATGACCCCGTGGATGGGGTAGGTGAGATTAGGCCAGGCGTTGCTGGCAGAGACCTCTGTCTAACCCTATTAATTAGGGCCCCCAATTTTCTGATAACGTTTCCCTTCTCTCAGTAGGAAATAACATGATCCCATTTTGATGAAAAGGGTCACTCAGGTGCAAAATTGTCCTCTTCCTCCCACTCTTTGCATCTCGCCTGCAGATTCTTCACCCTGCAGATGCAGCTCTGTCAGCACTAGGAGGCAGGGTGGTTCGGGGCGAGCCCTGCCTGCTCTAGGAGGCGGGAGAGTTTGCCACCCAGGATGAGGCCAGTTGCTCCTGGGGAGTCACGTATTGATTTCTGCTCTGCCTTGCTCTGGAGATTTGAGGTGAGGGCCACTCACAGTCTCTTGGAGCCTTAGTTATTCATTCATACATGAAGAGGTGATAAAATCTCAAGTGTTCTGAAAAGAAAATGTATCCTTGACTCCAGGAAGAGGAGTCGACTGCTGTTTGACTTCAAAGCCTTTCCAACAGCACAGAGTTGCATGTGGGTAGGGCTGGGCCCACAACTCCGCTTCGGGATTTTTTTTTTTTTTTTTTTTGAGAAAGAGTCTCAATCTGTCGCCCAGGCTGGAGTGCAGTGGTGTGATCTCGGCTCACTGCAACCTCCACCTCCTGGGTTCAGGTAATTCTTCTGCCTCAGTGTCTTGAGTAGCTGAGACTACAGGCACATGCCACTAAGCCCGGCTATTTTATTTGTTTATTTTTAGTAAAGACAGGGTTTCACCATGTTGGCCAGGCTGGCCTCAAACTCCTGACCTCGTGATCGGCCTGCCTCGGCCTCCCAAGGTGCTAGGATTACAGGCGTGAGTTATACCAGAAGGAGCTGGAGTCAGGGGTAAGGTATGGGTCCTCTCCAGGACAAATGTCTTCTTCAAGACCTATCTCTTCCTCTCCATGCCCTCTCTGTAGAGGTTTTGCCCTGCAGACCAAAGTGAAGTGGTCAGAGATTCGTCTGTGTAACAAATGCTGAGGATTGTTCCCTGTGCACTGTCTGGCTCAATGGCGCCCACGGCTGGCTGCCCAGTAGAATTATTTGGGGGAAACATAGAACACTGATGCCCAGATCCACCTCAAGAGATTTTTGTTTAATAGGCATTAGCATTTTTTAAAAAACAAAGAACTCTAGTTTATTTTGCAGGGAGTAGAGAACCACTGATCTAGATGGAGAGACAGATAAGTGAAAAAAAAAAACCCCCACTGTGATGTAGAGGATGATATGCTCTGGTTTTGGCAAATGCAAGTGGCCATGGCAGCATGAAGTTAGGGCCGTTCACCTGATCCCGAAAGAGCTGTGAAGTAGGACACATCACAGCTGAGGTTTCAAGAGCAGGAATTAACTGGGGTAATCTGGCCTGATGGGGCCCAAGGGTAAGGGGTGTGAGGTTAAGATGATTTCCAGAGAAAGCAAGATGAATGTTCTGAGTCCAGGAGTGAGAGGAAGCCAGGCACCTGCATGGGACTGGAAGTAGTTTGGTGTGGCCGGAGAAAGCTGGCGGGGACGCTGGTGAGAGCTGGAGAGGAGACCAGAGTCCAGCTCATGTGGAAATTGAAGGAGCATTAGAAACTTTGGGCCTTATTCTAACGGTGGAAAGGAGCTGATGTAGAGGCATCATCAGAGGAAGGACTGCCATCAGTTTTGCAGTGTAAGAAACAGGAAGGGAGCCAGACGGGAGGAAGTTAGAACATGCTTCAGTGGCGGGTTCCAGAACTACGTTAGTGGTTATGGGGATCGAAGAGGTGAGTGGATTTGGGAGATATTAGGACCTAGAGCCAATTAGACTTGGGGAATAAAGTGGGAGAAAAGTTAAGGAGAATTTCCAGTTTTTGTCCTGGGGTGCAGGGTAGAGGATGAGGCTCCCTCTCTGAGGCTCTGCATGTGAGAGGAGGATTGGTCACGGAGCTCCAGAAGCTGGCCAGGACTTGGGGTGCGGGGTGCTCTGAGGGCAGCTCGGAGTACCCGGAACCTGTGCAAATCTTTTGTGGGTAGCCCAGCCCTCCTGGGACAACATGGGGGGACATGTGCTTTGGTGAGGCAATGAGGGTATTTCTGTATTCTTTGCTACTTTGCTAGTGTATTCAGATTTCCTGGGCATCCTTCCCACTCAAGAGTCTCCTTTCCCCAGCAAGACAACCAGCCCCAGACACTGATGGAATCTCAAACAGTAATGACCAATTTCCATTTTTTGTGACCTATTACCTTCTCCCCATTTTACTTTTCTTAGTCAAACCTTATGGCCCACACCCACCCATAGAAGTCCTTTAATGACACAGAAACCTAAAAATATCTTTTATGTTCCTGTTGACAAATTCAGGTCTTGACAGACTCCCATGTCATCCCTGCCCCAGGGACTTGCTGCCTCTAAACATTCTCATTAATTTCCTGCCCCACACACGTTGTGTCTCCCTCCCCACAATCTGTTGACTCCAACTCCAAAGACCACCATTAAGGGCTTGACATGGTGGCTCATGCCTGTAGTCTCAGCGTTTTGGGAGGCTGAAGTGGGCAGATCACTTGAGGTCAGGAGTTTGAGACCAGCCTGGCCAACATGGTGGAACCCTGTCTCTACTAAAAATGCAAAAGTGAGCCAGGCTTGGCGGCGGGTGCCTGTAGTCCCAGCTACTCGGAGGGCTGAGGCAGGAGAATTGCTTGAACCCGGGAGGCGGAGGTTGCAGTGAGCCAAGATGAGGCCAACTGCATTCCAGCCTGTGAGACAGAGCAGGACTCTGACTCGGAAGAAAAAGGAGACCACGACCGACGCCAGCTTCAAAGACTGCCGCCCTCTTCCCTGCTTCGTCGCCCATCCCTGCATTGCTTGTGATCCCTCCTTTCGGTTCCTTATCTTTCCATCTCCTTCTCTGTGCCTCTGCCATCTACTCTTCTCACCTTTTGGGGAGACTTCTTTTCTGCCTTACCTGCCACCTTTATTTCACAAATATATCAAAAATTATTCTGTGAGGATGTCAGAGTTAGAGCCTATGACCTACTTTCAATCTTGATTATGAGGGTTGTTTAGTGTTTAATAGGACAGCATAAGGAGGATGCTTTGTAAATAGTAAATCAAATACACTTGAGATAATGATAATGGCAACTGGCTTAGAAGATCTCTGCTTGTTTAAAAAAATCAGGTGTAAATGACACCTAGAGACAAAGGTTGAAAAATAATGAGATTATATCTCTCAACACTCCTGGAATTCTGTATCTACTGAGTTGATCTTTCATAATTCAGATTCTACACTGAGATGAAGTACTGGAAGATTTATGTAAAATTTCATTTGCCTCCTGTGTTTCTCTTGTCATTCATTAAAAAAAAAAATTGCCATGCACACCAGGCTAACGTTTATACCTTTTTTTTTTCTTAAGCTGTTGTCCTCCCTACTTGAATTCTTTAATCTACCATAGATACATTGGGTATCTTATTATATTAACTAGGGATCTAATAGTGGGCAGCGATAAATAGGATTCATGCCCTTGTGAACTTATAGTTTAAGGTTGAGTGTGGGAGGAACACAGTAACACAGTCATACAAAACCCATAGAATACTAGTTGTGCTGACGCTATGCAGAAGTCCACAGTACTAAGAGAACAGACGAGGGGAGATTTGACCAGGGCTAGGGCGGGGATAGGGGGTGACAGGAAGACTTTCTTGGAAGTGATGCTTCTGCTCAGATCTGAAGGATGAGGAGAGCTTAATTAGGTGAGGGAGAGGGGAAGATGGGGGTTTCAGGCAGAGGCAAAGACATGGAGAGAGAAAGTGTACAGGTTTGAGAGACTGAAGGGAGACCAGTGGGACTTGAAAGCTGAAGGATCATGGTGCCAGCTGAGGCTGGAGGTGGTCAAACTGCATGCACTTTAAGGTTATGGCAAGGGTTTGTTTTTTTAATCTTGAGTAGAAAACCTCTGAGATATTTTAATCCAAATGGTGCTAGGTTTGCATAAAGTTAGGTTAAGAAATCATAGACCTACTCCTTATTATTCTTGGATCTTGATTTATGGCAGGCATCAAATTCATGACCCAGTATGAAGCAGTGAGGTCAGTACTTTGATATATACAGAGTGTTATGGAAGCTTGGGGAAGTGAGGTATCTTTCTGGGTGAGGAATGGTCAGTGAAGATTTCAAAAAGGAGGTAATATTTGAGTAGGATGTTGAAAAATAGTAGGGGTTATCCATATAATAAGAGGCGAAGGACTAAAGATTCAGGGATAAGAAGTGTGTTTTGAGAAGAAGGAATTGTATAACTAATACACAGGCATGAAAAAGCATAGCAGGTTTGTATAAAGACCAAGCATGTGGTGTGGATGGAGACCAGGGATATTTAGCAATACTCTGACTCTCCTTTCTGTGCATGTGGTGGCTTTGCACTGTTCAATAGACCTGAATTTAGATGTGGCCGATCAGAGTAAGCAGGAAGACGTCTCTCACTTACAGGTGGTAGATTTTAAAGTGGGTACATTCTTTGCCACATTCTCTTTTCCTTTGACCCCTAACAATGTTCCAGAGAGTAGATGCTTTGTCAGATTGTGTCCTAGAGTGAGGACAATGATGATGGAAGCAGAGCCACCAATAACCCGCAAAGGACATGGAGAATGAGCCAGAAACATGCCTCTGCTGTAAACCACTGAGATTTGGGGGTTGTTACTGCAGCACACATAGTTTATCCTGACCAGTACAGGGACCTGTCAAGAACTGTGAAGGAGACCAAGTGTGGTGGCTCACACCTGTAATCCTAGCACTTTGGGAGGCCAAGGCAAGTGGATCGCTGGAGCCCAGAAGCTGGAGACCAGCCTTGGCAACATGACTAAACCCTCTCTACCAAAAAATACAAAAAATTAGCTGGGCATGGTGGCACGTACCTGTAGTCACAGCTACTTGGGAGGCTGAGGTGGGAGGATCACTTGAGTGCAGGAGGTAGGAGTTGCAGTGAGCTGTGAGCTGAGATCATGCCACTGCACTCCAGCCTGGGCAACAGTGAGACCCTGTCTCAAAAAAAAAAAAAAAAAAAAAAAACTGTGAAGGTGAAGGGTCTGGGATTTCACATTGTATGTAAGCTAACCAGCTAGCCTGTGGCAGTTACTTGGATGCTGGCAGAAGGCATGAGATTCCTGAGTTAGAGACAAAGGATTTTTATTATTCACACAAAACAAGCAGCATGAGCTTCCTTTTTGCATTGGGTTTTCTAGCCCTGTAAGTCCACTGTGGCAATGCAGAGTGGTCCAGATGGATGCTGTACCCAGTGGGTTTGTGTTGCAACTAAGAATCCCCATGCATGGGAAACTCCCAGTGTTTTATAATGGACTGCAGGCAAATCCACCAAACCTTTTCCTGGAGGGAGATGTTATCTTTACTAGAAAGCAAACAAACCTTCCCTCTGCTCTGGAGAAAGTCACTATCTCTATTTTCCAAAGCTGTTCACTATACAAACAGTCTTGAAAAGATAGTCTGAAACAACATTTTTCAGTGCCTCTTTTTGCAAGAAGTGCAGAAATGTGAGAGACCCTTTGAGAATCATCTCTCAGCAGTATCTTTGGGTAAGTGGAGGACAATAAACAGTAAAAGACATTTGGAGCCAGATTAGGAAGGATTTTGTAGACCATGACAGGGAGCTTGGATTTTGATCCACTAGGCAATTGGGAGCCATCAGTCTTCTAAAACATGTCCTCTGGAGAGAAAAGGATGGATTGAGAATGGGGAATACTGGTGCTAGGAGAACTGTTGGGGCTAAAGATGAAGGTTTGGGAATTTTAACACAGAGAAGGAAGTTGAAGGCACTGGAATTCATCTCTCTTTGGATAAATTCTATAACCTTCAAAGCTCACACCAAAGGACATCTCATTTAGTAGTTTAAAAACATTGTAGCCAGGCATGGTGGCTCACATCTGTAATCCCAGCTACTTGGGAGGCTGAGGTGGGAGGATCACTTGAGTGTGGGAGGTTGAGGCTACAGTGAGCTATGACTGCACCACTGCATTCCAGCCACCTGGGCAACAGAGTGAGGCTTTGTCTCTAAAAAAAAAATATTTTTCAAAAGCAGAGGCTTTTTGTCAGAGAAGTCTAATGCCACCTTCCAACAAATAAAACAGAAGCAGCTATGCTTCAGGTGATCAATAATTGGAGACCTGAAGTCCTGCCTCTCAACTCTCCACTTCCTCAGCAGACACCTGGAGACTCCTCTCTGGAGCCCTTGGGATCCACAAAACACACTTTGAATCTCCTTTTTATGTTCACTTCCAGCTGGACCAAGCAGGATTAATTGCTCCTCCCTCTCTGTTTCTTTCAACACTTTATCTAATCATCCAAGCAGCATTTATTCACCATTTATCACCATGACACGTTTGCAGAAAGCATCCTGAATGTCATCTCTGTATTCTCCAGGGCCCAGTTCAGTGCCTGTGATACTTCAAGGAGGTTCCCAACCAGTATCTGCTGAATTGAATTGATGTGAAAAAATATAATGATATAATTTCTAGATATATTTTGATATATTTTCTAGAATTACGGTTTTTGTAAAGCTTTGCAATTTACATTTCATTAAATATGATAGACAATCCTTCAGACCTAACCAAGGACAATAAGAAAGAAATAATGAAATAAAACAACTCCCTTTATATGGAACAGTTATATAGAAATGGATTTAGCTTGTCTAATGTATCAACAAATGCTTATTCAAGCAGTGAAGAGCTTTTTTTTTTTTTTTTTTTTTTAAGAAGGGTGGCCGGGCACAGTGGCTTAGGCCTATAATCCCAGCACTTTGGGAGGCCGAGGTGGGTGGATCACGAGGTCAAGAGATCGAGACTATCCTCGTCAACATGGTGAAACCCCGTCTCTACTAAAAATACAAGAATTAGCTGGGCATGGTGGTGCGTGCCTGTAGTCCCAGCTACTCGGGAGGCTGAGGCAGGAGTATTGCTTGAACCCAGGAGGTGGAGGTTGCAGTGAGCTGAGATCGCACCATTGCACTCCAGCCTGGATAACAAGAGCAAAACTCCATCTCAAAAAAAAAAAAAAAGGGTGACTACAGTCCACATAAATACCATCCCACAAATTGGTGTGAGAAGATTGCCAGGCCTTCCTCAGATGTGTAAATCCATTCTGTTACTTGTGCTTCGTAGGCAAGGAAGAAGGGTTCTGTGTTTACCCTGCTACCATATGCCAGCAAAATACTTACTTTTGAGAAGACAATAAAACAGCTAGGCAAGGTGGTTCGTGCCTATAGTCCCGGCACTTTGGGAGGCCAAGGTGGGCAGATCACTTGAGCCCAGGAGTTTGAGACCAGCCTGGGCAATATAGTAAGACCCTGTTTCTACAGATAATTTTAAAAAAGTCAGCTGGGTGTGGTGGTGCACACCTGTGGTCCCAGCTCCTTGGGAGGGTTAGGTGGGAGGATGGCTTGAGCCTGGAAGGGTAAGGCTGCTGGAGCTGTGATCACACCACTGCGATCCAGCCTGGGCGACAGAACAAGACTCTCCCCCTACCACCACCAATAAAAAAGAGAATAATTAAAATGAAAGCAGCAACACAGTTGAACATGTTCATCCGGCTGTTAGATCTGTTTGGAATTTATATGATTTGGTAAAAACATCAGTTCCTTGAGTCCCTGAGTACCCTACATTTTCATGGGGCTTTATACTTGCTAGTGAATCAATCCTACTGACTTTTAAGGTAAAAAAAAAACAGACGGTAGAATTCCTGCTTATCTTGTTCTGGTTCTGTTCTGGCTACTGTCTATCTGCCAGTCTGAAAGAGGGTCAGCCCTGAGTTTAAGTGAGGAGACGGGGAGGGAGAAACCTAACATCCCTTTGAGGATGAGTTCATGGTTTGTAGGGCTGAAATTTAGACAGTGTTTGGAGCCCTCTGTAAGTAAAATAATGCAAAATTAGTTATGAAAAGTGAATATTTAGAATAACAACAGAAATCATAATATTTATACAAATTATCAGACACCTAATATTTTAAAAATATTTTTTACATTATTTTAGTTATATACTTTTTGATTATGTTTTTATATGACAATAATTTTGTGCAATTTTCAGTGTAGAGAATGGGAAGATTATTCAATCTTATCTAACATGGTTGATTAAAAAGTTATTTATTTTTATTATCGAGATCTTATAAAAATTTATTCCAGCTTCACAACTTATGACTGGTAAGGCCAAGAAAATATTTAGCATTTGTCACATTTGGGCAAATCATTATCTACTTTCTTTCTTCCTTTTCTTTCTTTATTATTATTTTTTTTTTACCATTATCTACTTTCTTTCTTTCTTTTTTTTTTTGGAATAAAAAGAATGAAAGAGAGAAAGAAAGAGGAAGAGATTTTAGAAAAAGAGAGAAAAGGAGAAAGAAAGAAACTGCAAAATAAAGAAAAAAAGAATGAAAGAGGAAGAGATTTTAGAAAAAGAGAGAAACGGAGAAAGAAAGAAACTGCAAAAGAAAGAAAAAAATGAAAGAGAAAGAGGAAGAGATTTTAGAAAAAGAGAGAAAAGGAGAAAGAAAGAAACAGCAAAACAAAGAAAAAAAGAATGAAAGAAAGAGGAAGAGAAAGACGGAGAATGGGATTCTTGTTTTATTGCCCAGGCTAGAATATTATTAAACACTTTAAGATATGGATGGAAGAGTACAATTAGGATATTATTAACAATTCCCATTTACTGTTTCTTTAATTTGCAGTAGAATTTTCATTTATGTTAACTTTTGAAGGTACCAATGATAGGAGCTTAATAGTGCTTGCCTGTAATTTATCCTGAGCTTATTCATTTGAAGTTCAAATTTGAAACCTTCCTCTTGTTCTTTGGTAAATACAGATTATTGTGATTCAGAATCAGTAATCCCTAAATTGATGTAGAAAAAGATATTTGAGGCTGAGCACAGTGACTTACACCTGTTATGCCAGCATGTTGGGAGGCTATGGAAGGTGAATCACTTGAGGCCACGAGTTTGAGACCAGCCTGGCCAACATGGCAAAACCTCATCTCTACTAAGAATACAAAAATTAGCTGGGCATCGTGTCACAAACATGTAGTCCCAGCTACTTGGGAGGCTGAGACCCAAGAATCACTGGAGCCTGGGAGGCAGAGATTGCAGTGAGCTGAGATTGTACCACTGCACTCCACCCTGGATGACAGAGGGAAAAAAAAAAAGAAAAAAAAAACTTTGAGATATTTATATTGTCCAAAAAGTATAATTCAAATACTTAATGCAGAAGGCAGTAGGATCACCAACCTACTGACCCGTTCATCAATTATAACAGATGAAAGGCACTTTGTTAGAGTCCTGGAGGCTGATTGAGCTGGGGCTACCATTTTAAATTGTAGGTTCCTAGAGGAGATCCAGGAGGTCTAAAGGGAGGTATCTACAAGCAGGAAGCAGCCCCACTTGAATTTCTGACAACAACACTAACTTGCCAGCAGAGGGATATTTCCTGATCTCAGCAGTCAGCACAATGGTATTGAAGGTTGCTACAAAAATGCGAGTTTTGTAGTCACTCACCCGCACGTTATAGGCAAGATAATATTCACCTGTATTCCTACCAGAAATTAGCCCTAATTGACTGGTCTTAATCAGAACATGAAATTCCAACCTCTTATTCAGGTTTATAAATGTATCTGACTTGCTTCACTTGGTGATTCTCCATCACATTGGAATAACTGGTGATGAGATGCATTTGGAATTCAGTCTCAAGTTCAAATCTCCATAGAACCTAAAAAGAAAGTGTAGGAAGAGACAAAACAGAAGAAAAATGCAGGATAGAGAGATTTAGATGTGTCCATTCTGTGAACAGAGAGCAGATTCTCTTCGCTCTGGCTGAAATAGGGGCCGCTGGTGTTATGAAGTGATTATGTCTTCATACATGTTCCCATGAGTCTGGACAACCAACCATGTGGTCATTTTACAAATGAAGAATTGAAGGCTTGTGATCAGGGTCACAAAACTTGACAGTGGCAAAAGTGAATCCAATTTCCTGTCAAATCTATGATTAGTTCCATATTGGCCACAATCATACTGCAAATCAGTTGCTCTTCTTCCAGTCAGTACCAACCCACCCAAATATCAGCTCATCAAGGGCATGAATTGTTGTTTCATTCATTGTTGAGCCTTCGGAACCTGGGCCACTACATTGAAAGTCTCAACTGTTGACATTCTCAGTAATGCACAAGAAATCATGTTGTCAGATCATGGAAATAGCATCCATTAGGATGGCCATTAATAAAGTAAACATAAAATAAGTTGCAACGAAGATGTGGAGAAACTGGAACTCTTTTGCATTGCTGGTGGGAATGTAAAATGGTACAGTCATTGTGGAAAACTATTTGGCAGTTCCTCAAAAAAAGTAAACATAGAACTACCTGTGATCCAGCAATTCTACCTCTGAGTATATACTCAAAAGAATTGAAAGCAGGAATTCAAAGAGATATTTGTATGCCCAAGTTCTTAGCCATGTTATTCACAATAGCTAAAAGGTGAATTTTTGAAATCACCAACTGTCACTGATGGATGAATGGATAAAAAAGTGATATATATGTATGTGTGTGTACCCACACACACACACACACGCACACACACACACTGCTGAGGTGGAATATTATTCCACCCTAAAAAGGAAGGAAATTCTGATACATGCTACAACATAAATAAACCTTGAGGACGTCATTCTAAGAGAAATAAACTACAAGCTAGTCACAAAAGGACAAATGCTGTATGATTTTACCAATATGAAGTACCTAGAGTTGTCAAATTCACAGAGACAAAAAGTTGAATGATGGTTTGTGTGGGGCTGGGAGGCAGAGAGAATGGAAAATTATTTCCTAATGGATAGAGTTTCAGTTTGGAAAGGTATAAAATGTTCTGGAGATGGATGGTGGTGACAGTTGGACAATAATGTGACTGTTCTTAAGGCCACTCAATTATCACCAGAAAATAGTTACGATGATAAATTTCATGTTATCTATATCACAATAAAATAAATTATTATGGTATCTGTGATTTAATTGACTATTTGTATTCATCACCATGTTAGAGCATGTTCAGTATCTCATATCCTGCAATACTGGACTGGATATGGTAATTTTGGGGTAGTAGAAAATAAAGTAACTTTTAAAAACCCATCTCTGTGTCTTCACATAATCTTATATTTCATATAAGTAAAATCATACACTCTCTATTTCATTTCTTTCTCCTAATAAAATGTTGACAAGGTTTACAAGGTTCACTCACATTGTAGCATGTATCAATCAGTACTGCATGCTGATTTATGGCTGGATACTATTCCATTGTATGATACACACATTCTATTATATTTATGTTTTTTATTTGATGGACATTTGGGTTCAAATCATAGAGACAGAAAGTAGATTAGTGGTTGCTGGTACTTGGAAAAGGACTATAGGGAATTAGTGTTTCATGGTTACAGAGTTTCATTTTGTGAAGATGAAAAAGTTCTAGAGATAGGTTCACAAAAATGTGGATGCAGTAAATGCCACCAAACAGAACAGTACACTTTAAAATGATTCACTTTATGTTATGTGAATTTCATATACTTCACTGGGATGCTCTTTTTAAAAGTGTAGAAAAGGAACTTAGTTTTGATCCAAGTCCTCAAAGGAGCATATAAACAAACTAAACAACAATCAAACAAAACATGTCAATGTACACCACAGCATCCTGAAATGGAAGACTAAACTAAACTGTCCCCAGGGGTCTCTTCTTCCTTATCCATTACTTTCAGAGGCATATTATCTTAGGATTTAATTTGATTACTTTCAACCCCAGTGTCTCCATTTGATCTCAGAGCAAACTTTAGTTGATAATTAAATTTCCATGCTTTTGACCAGGAAAAGACTTAAAGAGATTTCTTTGAAACTGTGAACGTGTGGAAAGGAGAAAATTTTATGTGTATCCAGTTTCTATCCATTTCATTAGGCATATGGTTAGAACTTAAGTGCTGAAAGCATGCCACTTGCAGGGCCCTGGGCTCACAGCTACATGATATATTTTGTATTTGCATCCACTATTTTGTTAGCAAATGTATATACTTACTAACAAGTATATACATTTACTTGTTAAGAGATCAAATGTTTTAAGAAATAAAATTATTTTAAGAACAAAATAATACCATGTTTTAAGAAAACATGCTTTCCTTTGCCTTTTATTTTTCATTTAAAATGTTTATAAATTTATGGGTGTTAGAAATTCAGTTTTGTTACATGGGTGAATTCATAATGGTGATATCTGGGCTTTTACTGTATCCATCACCTGAATAGTGGAACTTGTATCCAGTAGGTAGGTAGTAATTCATCCTTCATGCCCCTTCCACCTCCTCACATTTTGTAGTCTTATTGCCTATTATTCGACTCTGTGTGTTAATGTGTACCTGTTGTTTACCTCCCACTTGTAAGTGAGAACATGCGATATTTGACTGAGTTATTTCACTTAGGAAAATGGCGTCACCCAGTTTCATTCATGTTGCTGCAAAAGACATAATTTCATTCTTTTTTTATGACTACTACTCAGTTGTATTCCACAGATATATAAACCATGGTATATATAACCAATCATATTCAGTCATCTGTTGATGGACACTTAAGTTGATTTCATGACTTTGCTGTGGTGAATAGTGTAGTGATAAACATGAGTGCAGATGTCTTTTTGACTAATGGGTTTCTGTTTTAAGCAGAAACCCATTAGTGGGATTGCTGGGCCAAATGGTATTTCTATCTTATTTGGGAAATCTCCATACTATTTTCCATAGAGGTTGTATTAATTTACCTTCTCACCAACAGTGTGTAACCATACCCTTTTCTCAGCATCCTTGCCAATGCATGTTGCTTTTTGACATTTTTCAAAATGCCATTCACTTTTATCTTTTATTATAATTATCTAAATTGATAACTTTTAACAAAGAGAAGGGAAAGATGCAGTTGGTAATCCTTTTTAATGCCATAACATTTCTATTTACAAAACCACAGATATTCCTCATGCTGGAGAGAGGTGGAGAAAATGGCACAAGTTTGAAATAAAGTCCATTCGGGAAGATAAAATTGTTTTTAGGATTGTAAAGATGTTTGATGTCTAACTTTGGTCTAGTTTTTCTAACTTTAAGTGTATTCTTCACATCTGCCCAAATTATTGACCACATGCCAAGACATTACCCACATTTCCTTGCTTTATAATAATATTTGGGACTATTAGTAGATGATTTTTTTTTTTTAGAATAAAAAGAATGAAAGAGAGAAAGGAAGAGGAAGAGATTTTAGAAAAAGAGAGAAAAAGAGAAAGAAAGAAACAGCAAAAGAAAGAAAAAATGAAAGAGAAAGAAAGAGGAAGAGATTTTATAGATGATTTTTACTGTAAGAATTGGTATCTGGCATTTGAATCTAGTATTTAGATTACTTTATATTTTCAGCTGCATATGCATCTATTAGGTATCTGCCGT
>CAUYQU010044605.1:0-77031 GCA_963574635.1 Cheracebus regulus
TCTGCAGTAATCCATCCAAGATCTGAGTAAGGATTTTTTTTTTCAAGTCCTAGGAGGCTCTTGTTTATTCTAATCAGATCAGTAGAGGAAGAACTAAATTCCAATCAGAATGAGGAGGGCAGGACTCACATTTTTCTCTTATCCCAGAGCACAAAGTCAGATATTTTTATAAGAGAAGGAAGAGGAAAAGGAGAAAGATATGAGTAAAGAGTGGGCTGAAGAAATAGAGGCCCTTTCTCTACATTAAGAGAAAGCTCTACCCCAAGTTGGATCTGCTTCTAGCGGCTTCATCCTGGAGAGGTTCTATTGCAGCTTGCTGGAACTCTGAGTCTTATCACTGTTATGTTCCACAAATACAACAAAACTGCTATTTAGTGAGTACCTGAAACATGGAAAGCACCCTGGAAGATTAGAGAGTCCAGTAAGTTTGTTGCTTTTTAGGAAACTTCAGACAAGAGAAGGTTACCCAGGTGTGAGAAAGTATAGCCTGGAAAACTAGGAGGCTATATGGCATATACTATAAGTGTATAAATATATAACTGCACACACTCACACACACAGTAATGATAGGATCATAGCTATATTTTCACCTGGACAAATTGCTTTTTTTGAAACTTGAGTTTCTCATCTGCAAGAGGGGCAGTAATAATAGTACAAACCTACAGGCAAGAGGTAGATTAACGAGGTGTTTGCAAAGCCCTAGCATCCTCTCTACCCCCACAGTGCCCACTCAATGCTGGCTATACCTTAAAACAACTTTAGCCTCTAGGCCCTGCTGCAAGGCTCCCCCGTTATCAGCTCATTCGGTTTTGAGCTCCTCCCTCCAGCCCCAGGTCCAGCCTGCCTCTTGACTGAGCTCTGCTGGTACTTGAAATGATCTCTGCTGGAGGATGGGGCTGAGAAACTGCAGGCTCCTGCAGGCGAGTCGCCAACAGCCGGCCTCAACCACCTCCCTGTGGCAGAGCAGCACACTTCCATGTCATTTGCAAGGCTCTGATTTAATCCGCCTCCCAGAGAGCCTGAGGCATATAAGCAGACCTTCTAGCTGCTTTTGAAAACAAAATGTCTTATTTTTATTTTCTAAATGTATTTTTCTTTTTTTTGAGATGGAGTCTCACTCTGTGACCAAGCTGGAGTGCAGTGGTACGATCTTGGCTCACTGCAACCTCTGCCTCCCAGGTTCAAGTGATTCTCCTGCCTCAACCTCCTGAGTAGCTGGGACTACAGATGCGTGCCACCATGCCCAGCAAATTTTCTTATTTTTAGTAGAGATGGGGTTTCACCATGTTGGCCAGCATGGTCTCGATCTCTTGACCTCGTGATCTGCCCATCTTGGCCTCCCAAAGTCCTAGGATTATAGGCGTGAGGCACCACACCCGGCCGTATTTTTTTAAATTGCTTATCATAACAATTTGCACAGATTTGAGGTGTATAATTTTAAAAAATTAAGTTTCTCCATCTCCACCCCTTTTATGTTACCTCCCATTCCATTACCCCTATTCTGTGAGCCAGTGGTAATGGTTTTGTGAATATCCTTCCATGACTTGTAAATACTTTTAAAATACTTCTGAAATGTTGATACATGCACATGCAACCATGTAGATGAATGATAAATATTGCCCTGTAACTTGCTTTCTTTCTCCCCACTGGCCAAAGTATCATGGACGTCTTTTCCAGCTATTATCTAGAAACTCCAGGCAAGGCTGTGAGGTCCTTACCAAGTTCTACAAGAGGCTCAACAAAGTAAATCGAAACATTCACTTTGTCTTCTTCATTGTTACTATCTTTTCAATTTCATCCAAGGAGGTCCAAGGCATTAGGGTCCAAAACCTAGTTTGGGATGAGGAATTATGTCAAAGGACTCAAAGAGAAGCTATGACTATTCACGGTCTGTCTCTTTTCCTGGGAAGTACTCTTTGACATCAGGTTTTCTCTAGATTTTGAGACATAAGCAAGGGAAAGCTGAGAACAAGAGACACGGTCTTCCTCTCAGAGGTCCCTCTGCAACTACCAGCACCACACAGCCTATCTGAGGACGAAGAAGTGGTGTGTGTGCTTGTGCAGACAAGTTTCACCCACTCTGGGGTTGCCATGGACAGGATGGCCAGGACCTGAACCACATCAATCAAGAAGACAGGGCCCTTGGAAAGCACATCATGAGAAAGAATACAGTCAAGACTTTAATGTTGGAATAGCTAGCATTTTAATGAAATTGGCTGGAGTGAGTCCAAGAGTAGACTAGAAGTCACCCTTCTCTTCAAGTCATAGGTAATTCCTGAAAAAACAAACGTGAGGTGGAATCCTATCCCACACCCAGAACTCCAGAGACAGAAGGGGTAGGAGCGGGGGTTCACAGTGGTTGTGTCAACCCAACTGTTCTCTTCTCTTGTTCTGTATCAAGTCAACCCCATCAGCGGGAAAAGATCCATCTAGAGGGATAAGGATATTCTTGAGATGAGGAACTTGGGTGTCTCTCAACTCTGCCCGGAAGACAAGATACCAACACACCCTCACATCCACCTTGTCGTGTTGGTACAGGAGAATATGTACAGAGACACAGTTGAAGGTCGGCGTGGTGGTTCACGCCTATAATCCCAGCACTTTGGGAGGCCGAGGCAGGTGAATCACTAGGTCAGGAGTTCAAGATAAGACTGGCTAATGTAGTGAAACCCTGTCTATACAAAAATTAGCTGGGCATGGTGGTGCATGCCTGTAATCCCAGCTACTCGGGAGGCTGAGGCAGGAGAATTGCTTGAACCAGGAAGCAGAGGTTGCAGTGAGTCAAGATCACACCACTGCACCCCAGCTTGGGCAACAGAGTGAGACTTACTTTAAAAAAAAAAAAAAAAAGAGAGAGAGAGAAACACAGCTAAGTGAATCAAGATAAGTTAAAAAAAAAAAAAAGTAACGAATCTTGGAAGAGACAAGAGTGTTCTGACACCAAACTTAAGCTCCTAAATCCTACCTAGCTCTAACAAGGAGAAGGAGCTCCTTCCAGCTGGAAACAGAACAGCCTTCATAGAGTTATCACTCACCCAGCAAGTTTATTATTGTCTGAGAGCCAGAGAAAGGGGCTGTGTTTACAGTAGGCTAAAGGGAAATCAGAACACTTCACGTGGGATTCATGAGCATAGTGGAACCTGATAAAGATTAGAAAGCAAAGGTCACGTGGCATGGAGAACCTCGGTGACAAACACACATATGTATTCTCTAATCACACTCGGGGAATGTGTTTATTAAGCTTCTTGAAGGGGGCGGGTGTTTTATTCCCTGTCCACCCTGTGTCAGACATCCTTTAACAGGTAATGAGATTTATGAATCAGGAGCTCAATAAATACTTGTGAAACCAACTCAATCAGAGAAGAGACTGTTCTGATTGTCAGTAGAAACAACTTCATCTTCAGCTAGTAATGTTCAGAGTCCAGCATACAAGGCACTAGACTAGCCAGGGCATTAGGAACAGACAAGCAAAAGTTAAAGAAGATGTTGCCTCCAGCCTTCCCAATGTATTAAATAGATTAGCTATCTGCTTTCACGAAATAAATGACTCAATCTGTTTAAAGTTTTTTTTCAACTTTCTCAGTGAAATTATTTTAACATAGTGGTCAAATCTCCTTCATTCCTAATTTTAGACATGAGGCTTAAAATATATATTTATTTTTTAATAAATAAAGTAAAAAATATTTATTTTTAATTTATATTTAAAAATAAATATAAATTATTTATATTTATTTTCAATAAATAAATACTCCAGGCTGGAATGCAGTACCATGATCTCGGCTCACTGCAACCTCTGCCTCTCGGGTTCAGGCAATTCTCCTGCCTCAGCCTCCTGAGTAGCTGGGATTACAGGTGCACACCACCACGTCCAGCTAATCTTTGTATTTTACTAGAGATGGGGTGTGGATTCACCATGTTGGGCCAGGCTGGTCTTGAACCTCTGACCTCAGGTGATCCACCCATCTCAGCCTCCCAAAGTGCTGGGATTACAGGCATGAGCCATTATGCCCCACCAAAATATTTATTTTTTATTATTATTATTATTTTTGAGACAAGGTCTCACTGTGTCACCCAAGCTGAAGCACAGTGGTGCAATCACAGCTCACTCACTGCAATCTCAACTTCTCAGGCTCAGGTGATCCTCCCACCTCAGCCTCCTGAGTAGCTGGAACTACAGGCACACACCACTATGCCCAGCTTACTTTCGGGATTTTTTTGAGAAATGGGGTCTCACTATATTGCCCAGGCTGGTCTCAAACTCCTGGGCTCAAGCGATCCACTCACCTCGGTCTCCCAAAGTGTTGGTATTCCAGGCAAGAGCCACCATGCCTAGCCTTTAAATACATGGGTAATTGGCCCGGGGCCTCAGCTCTCACCTGTAATACCAGCACTTTGGGAAGCCAAGGCAGGTGGATCACCAGGTCTAGAGATTGAGACCATCCTGGCCAACATGGTGAAACCCTGTCTCTACTAAAAATATAAAAAACTAGCTGGGCGTGGTGGCACATGCCTGTAATCCCAGCTACTTGGGAGGCTGAGGCAGGAGAATTGCTTAAACCCAGGAGGCGGAGGTTGTGCTGAGCCAAGAACACGTCTTTGCACTCCAGCCTGGGCAACAAGCGCGAAACTCCATCTCAAAATAAAATAAAATAAAACAATATATATATAATATATATATGATAATTAATAATTGAATTAGTTAAAAAATACATTTTTTAGAGGAATATGTGTAAATCCCCTAGCCTAGAATCTGAGGTATGCCCTCAAATCCTGGTTTCCTCCTCTTTCCCCCACACTTTGAGCTTTACTTTATGGAAGTTTGAGAAAAGGCATGCAGATTCTTTCCTGAGACATGACTTGACCAGAGAAAGAGGCATGAAGGCCAAGGAGGAGCTCAGTGAGGAGCTGGGGAAAAGGTGCTGTTTTGGTGAGCGCGCCTAGCTTGCTAGCAGAGGAGGAGTACTCATGGGAACAGCTGCAAAATCAAGGCCACTGGATGCTTAAAAGCCAGATTGAACACACACAAGACTGTGTTTCAAGAAAAGTCCGACTGACAGGAACCTAACTCAGACTCTCCTCAGAAAACTCTCTGTAGTAGACTTTGTTACAGTTATAATGTGTCTAGTTTATTCCCCATTGTCAAAAACAAAACAACCTGTTTTTGACTTGATGAAGAATGCTGTGCTTACTTTCTCCAAACATGACCTAGAAAAAAGGGACCATGGAAGATATCCCACCATAGCAGATAACAGAAAGAGGTGAAACCTTCCTCCAATCCCACCCCCATTTTGAACCATGAAATTTAAATTATTTAGAAATTTAAATGATCTGTGGCCATTTGTAACATTTTATTTCCACAGATTTACAATGTGAAATGATTAAATGTGTTATTTTATTCAAAAGTGTTTAAAGTTCTACAGTGAGACACAGAAAATGAAAGGAAGACTCCTCAGGTTCCTTAGAAATAAAGAAACATGAGGATAAGAAAATTATATGATAGGGACAGGTGCAGTGACTCACCCCTGTAATCCCAGCACTTTGGGATAGCAGGTGGGTGAATCACTTGAGGTCAGGAGTTCGAGACCAGCCTGGGCAACATGGTGAAACCCCATCTCTACTGAAAATACAAAAATTAGGTGAGCACGTGGTGCACCCCTGTAATTCCAGCTACTTGGGAGCCTGAGGCAGGAGACTTGCTTGAACCCAGGAGGTAGAGGTTGCAGTGAGCCAAGATCACACCACTGCACTCCAGGCTGGGTGACAGAGCAAGACTCCATCTCAAAAAATAAAAAAATTAAAAAAAGGAAGAAAATGGTATGTTGTTAGGTAGTTATGCGTTGCGGCTAACTTAACTCCTGACATAGGCACTGCTCAGTCTTTGCAAAGTCTTTGACAGCCTAGCAGTACTCAAATTTATGCAAGACTCCTTAGAAGTGCTGGTTGAAAAGGTATAAAATTCAGTGAGGAACTCCAAAGTAAGAATCTCATTCTTTTCCTCTGATTTAGTTTGATTCTGTTAATATCTGTTCTTCTAAGTATTTTTTTCTTTCCCAACTATGTTTTCCTATGCCATCATTTTAGTTTCCAATACTGCTACACCTATGCCTTTAGAATATCAAAATTTTGTATTCGCTTATAAATTATTCTTTTACATTAGAATCACCTAGGAGACTTTTATCTTTCTCCTAGCTTTGAGGTGTAATTAACCAATAAAATTGTACAAATTTCAGTTGTACAATGTGATTTGATATATTTATACATTGTATAATACCAAAATCAAATTAATCAACACATCCATTTCCAAGCATAGTTACATGTGTGTGTGTGTGTGTGTGTGTGTGTGTAGTACACTTAAGATATATTTTCTTAATACATTTCAGGTAAACAATAAGTTAATTGATTCTTTTATTCAATAAATAGTAATTGAATTGCCAAGTACTATGTCAATAACTGAGTTTTAAAAGATTAATAACATCTCTGACATCCTGAACCCTTTGATATTAGAACTGACATCCTGAACCCTTTGATATTAGAAGTCATGACATCATTTCTGAAGTATTCTAGCCAAAAATGTAGAACATCACTCCAATCATGAGAAAACATCAAAAACCCAAATGGTGGGACACTCTACATAATGGTATGATAGGCTTCAAGAGTATTGAAGTCATGAAAGACATGGAAAGAGCAAGAAATTTACAGACTGGAGGAGACGGAATAACTGGATACAAGGGGCATATTGGGTAAGAACTTGGAACAGAGAAAGAACATTAGAGAAAAAAACAGGTAAAATTTAAATTGTCTTGATGTTAATTTCCTGGTTTTGATAATTGTGCTATGGTTATAAAAGACATTAATATTCTGGCTGGGTGCAGTAGCTCACATCTATAATCCCAGCACTTCGGGAGTCCAAGGCGAGTGGATCACCTGAGGTCAGAAGTTTGAGACCAGCCTGGCCAACACAGCGAAACCCTGTCTCTATTAAAAATACAAAAATTAACTGAGCATGGTGGAGCATGCCTGTAGTCCCAGCTACTTGAGAGGCTGGGGCAGGAGAATCACTTGAACCTGAAAGGCAGAGGTTGCAGTGAACAGAGATGTCCAGCCTGGGTGACAGAGAGAGACACCATCTCAAAAATAAAAAAATAAAAAAAAATACAAAATTGGGTATTAGGATGCCCCACTTACATAGCCCGCTGCCACTTCTGACTGCTCCCCACCCTATTTCTCATAGCACTTACCATCTTCTAACATATTATATGCTTCATCATGTGCATGTTTTACTGTATGCTCCCCCACTAGAAGACAGATTTCCTGAGAGAGGTTCTTTGTTTAATTTACTGGTTTATCCTGAGCTCCTAGAAAAATATCTGGCACAGCATGAGCAATCAATATATATGTGTTTGATAAATGAATGAGTAAATATTTGCAAAAAAAAAAATAAATACAAGAAAACATATATATAGAAGAATGCTGTGAAGTCAAATGCCTCAGGGCCTGGCCAGGTAACTTAAACATGTGAAGGAGTGTCTGTTTTGTTCACTGATAAATCTCATGTAGCCCAAACAGTGCCTGCTACATAGAAGACATGCAGTAAATATTTACTAAAAGGATTAATATAAAATATTTTTACTAAATGGATACAAATTACACTTCTGAAATTTTAGTAGTGTTTTAATTGTATGAACACTGCTATATTGACTTATACAACACCAAAGGTGCATAAAACTAAATTTACTTGTTGATGCAAAGATATTCTAAATATCTTTTATTTTACTTGATCCACACTAAAAATTACACTTTTTTTTTTTTTTTTGAGACGGAGTTTCGCTCTTGTTTCCCAGGCAATCTCAGCTCACTGCAATCTCCACCTCCCAGGTTCAAGTGAATCTCCTACCTCAGCCTCCTGAGTAGCTGGGATTACAGGCATCCGCCACCATGCCCAGCTAATTTTGTATTTTTAGTAGAGATAGAGTTTCTCCATGTTGGTCAGGCTGGTCTCAAACTCCCGACCTCAGATGATCCGCCCACCTCGGCCTCCCAAAGTACTGGGATTACAGGCGTGAGCCACCGCACTTATCCTAAATTTCACTTTCTTTAAAAGAAAAAAATGTTTGTTGGAAGAAGATATTTCTCAAAAATGCTACAGTAGGCCAGGCATGGTAGTTCATGCCTGTAATCCTAGCACTTTGGGAGGCCAAAGTGGGAGGATCGCTTGAAGCCAGGAGTAACCAACCTGGGCAACAAAGCAAGATCCTGTCTATAAAAAAAAGAAAGAAAAAAAAAAAGTGGGACATGGTGGCGTGTACCTGTAGCTCCCAGCTACTCGGAGCCTGAGGCAGGAGGATTTCTTGAGCCCAGGAGTTCAAGGCTGCAGTAAGCAAGGATTGCACCACTGCAATCCAACCTGGGGGACAGAGCAAGACCTTGCCTCAAGAAAAGAAAATGGCTTACTAAGGTGTAGTGACAGTATCATATACTGCTGGTGGTGATATTAATTGCTACTACCTTTCTAGAGCACAATTCAGCCCAATGTAAAACATCCTTTAAAAAATGTGTTTGAGCTTTCACACAGCAAGTCCTCTTCTAGAATCTATCTTCCAAATTGAATCACCCAGCTACAGTCATCACAGAGTTAAACAAATGAAAGAGTGAACAAAAAAGTGAATCGACAACATAAAAATGGATAAGTAAATAATAATATGTCTGAATTATGGACCACTTTGCAGGTGCTAAAATGCATGTCTATAAAGAGCTTTTAGTACTATGGGAAAGTGCTTGTACTAGACTGTTAAGTGATAAAGAGGGGGATATAAAATTGTGTAAGCAGTATTATCATAACTGTAAAATACAATTTTTAAAAATTAAAATATGGGTATATGTAAAATCTTTGGAATTCTTTTCTGCTTTTACTTTTCATTCATCTGTGATTAGCATATAACACTTAAATTCAGAAACGACATCAATGATAAAATATAAAAACACTGACTGGATTAATCCTGAAATATTATGAAACAAACATCAAATGCCAAAATAAAATTTGTTGAAAACGTTATAATATTACTAAAATAAATGCTAAATAGATCCAAGATCTAAATGTAACAAATAAAATCAGAGAATTACTAAAAGAAAACACAGGCAAATTGCTTTGTAACCTTTCTAACTATGACTCAAAGCCTAGAAGCAATAAAAAATGATAAATTTAAATGCATTAAAAACTTCTTATGGAGAAACAAAAGAACACCATACACAAACAGCGGCAATAACAACAAAAGACAAATGGGGGTAGGGATTTAAAACTCTTATTACAAAGGGTCAATTTCCCTAATGCATAAAGGCCTCTTAAAATTTAGAGGAAAACTGCAAAACGTTATAGAAATATGAACATAAAACATGACCATGCAGCTTACAGAGAAAGATATACAAACAGCTCTTTAATATATGAAAAGATACTCATCCTCTTTCGTAGTAAGAAGTCTGCAGATTAAAACTACACTGAGGCTGGGCATGGTGGCTCACACCTTTAATCCCAGCACTTTGAGGGCCAAGGCAGGTCAATCCCTTGAAGCCATGAGTTCCAGACCAGCCTGGCGAACACAGCGAAACCTTGTCTCTACTAAAAAATACAAAAATTAGCTGGGCATGATCGCAAGCCAAGATGGCACCTCTGTACTCCAGTCTGGGTGACAGAGCGAGATTCTGTCTCAATAATAATAATAATAAAACAAAAATAAAAAATAGCTCTGACGGGCATGGTGTCTCACATCTGTAATCCCATCACTTTGGAAGGTCCAGGTGGGTGGGTCACTTGAGCCCAGGAGTTTGAGACCAGCCTGGGCAACATGGTGAGACCTATTCTCTATAAAACAGAAAAATTGGCTGGGCATGGGGGCAAGGCCTGTAGTTCCAGCTACTTGGGAGGCTGAGACAGGCAGATTGCTTGAGCCCCGGAAGTCACCACTGTACTCCAGCTTGGGTGACAGAGCAAGAACTCATTTCAAAAAGAAAAAAAAAAAAACAACTTCAGACTTCATCCCATTTTGCTAAACAGGAAACTGAGTCTCAGACAGGAAGCCAAGTGATGAAAGTAGAGACAGAACCACCAGCTCTGGCTGGGCTTTGCAAACAGAAGCCAATGACAGTCTTGGGGACTCTGGATGCATCTCTGCACACATTTGGACCAACGCTCACCTTTCACCAACCATTCCAGCCCTGCTGGCCCCTTGCCTAGAAGTCTGATATGCTCAGAAGCCATTACAACTCACTGCAGCCTCTAATTCCCAGGCTCAGGTGATCCTCCCACCTCAGCCTCCCAAGTAGCTGGGACTAGAGGTGCACCCCACCATGTCCAGCTAATTTTTGTACTTTTTGTAGAGATGGGGTTTCACCATGTTGCCCAGCCTGGGATGAAGTTTGTTTGTTTGTTCCAAAGTCTCGATTTGTCGCCCAGGCTGGAGTGCTGTGGCGTGATCTCAGCTCACTGCAACTTCTGCCTCCTGGCTTCAAATGATTCTCCTGCCTCAGCCTCCTGAGTAGCTAGGATTACAGGCACACACCACCACACCCTACTAATTTTTGTATTTTTAATAGAGAAGGGGTTTCACCATATTGGTCAGGCTGATCTCGAACTTCTGACCTTGTGATCTACCCAACTTGGCCTCCCAAAGTGCTGGGATTACAGGCGTGAGCTCACTGGGGTGAGGTTTTAGTAAAACAAAATGATGAGAGGAAAGTGCCTGGGATGCAGCCAGGAATTACTGCAAATGTTTAGGCTAACTCCACCCATGTCTTTATTTATTCTTTACCACCACCCTAGGAGGTAGATGTTATTATCCCCATTTTACAAATAAGGAAACTAAGGTTCAGAGAGTTGGGGATATTTGTCCAGGGTCACACAACTAGTAAGTGTAGATCAAGAATTCAAACCCCAGGCTGTCTAAGCTGAAATTTTATGTTCTTGGGTTTTATGCCATGATTCCTGTGGGAAGGAGAAAGTTTGAAAAGGGCTCTTTGTTCCTTGACCCAAAGGAATGCACTGACCTATAAAGCTTGTTCTTTTGATAGTCTTGGTTTATTACGAATTTCTTAACGTTATTTCTGTGAACTAGGAGTTGCAAACTCTTCCTGTGGCTGATTGCCATAGTCCCTACCACGCCCTCTCGTCTCACACCTAGGCTGCTTCCCTCATTTACATTACCTGCTTCTCTTGTTTGACATCAGAACTATGGCCTTTGCATAAGCTTTTTAGATTTCTTACATTTATTCTTTTTTTTTTTTTTGAGACAGGGTGTGGCTCTATCACCCAGGCTGCAGTGCAGTGGTGTGATCAGAGCTCACTGAAGTCTCTTTGGGCTCAAGCGATCCTCCAGTTTCAGCCTCCAAAGTAGCTAGGACTACAGGTGTGTGCCGCCATAACTGGCTAATTTTTTTTATTTTTTGTGGAGATAGAGGTCTCACTATGTTGCCAAGGCTGGTCTCAAACTCTTGGCCTCAAATAACCCTCCTGATTCATCCTCCCAAAGTGCTGGGATTACAGGTGTGAGTCACCAAGCCCAGCCTACTTATTCTTTTTAAAAAGATGTGATTATCCACAAAAAGACAGTAGCTTTATTCAAATAGCACAAAAAGGCCAGGCACAGTGGCTCATACCTGTAATCCCAGCACTTTGGGAGGCTGAGGCAGGTGGATCATCTGAGGTCAGCAGTTCAAGACCAGCCTGGACAACATAGTGAAACCCTGTCTCTACTAAAAATACAAAAAAATTAGCCAGGCATGGTAGCAGGTGCCTGTAATCCCAGCTACTCAGGAGACTGAGGCAGGAGAATCGCTTGAACTCAGGAGGCGGAGGTTGCAACGGGCCAAGATTGTGCCACTGCACTCCAGCCTGAGTGACAGAGCAAGACTCTGTCTCAAAAAAAAGAAAAAAAATCATTAAAAAATGGCAAAAACCCAAATGTCCATTAATGGGTGAATGAATAAACAAATTTTGGTAACATCCACACAATAGAATACTGCTCAGCAATCAAAAACAAGAAATAACTGATGCATGTGGCTATCTGGATGAATTTTAGAAAACATTTTTCTTGCCAGGCATGGCGGCTCATGCCTGTAACCCCAGCACTTTGGGCGGCTAAGGAAGGTGGACTACTTGAGGTCAGGAGTTTGAGACCAACCTGGCCAACATGGCAAAACTCTGTCTCTACTAAAAATATAAAAATTAGCTGGGTGTGGTGGCAGGTGCCTGTAGTCCCTGCTACTAGGGGGACTGAGGCAGGAGAATCACTTGAACCCAGGAGGTGGAGGTTGCATTCAGCCGAGATTGCATCACTGCACTCCAGCCTGGGCGACAGAGTGAGACTCCATCTCAAATAAAAAGAAAAAGAAAAAACATTTTGCTGAAGGAAAGAAGTCAAATATAAAAGAGTACAAACCCTATGATTCTATGTATATGAAATTCTAACAATTGCGATGGAAAACAGGTTGGCTGGGGCTGGAAACTGAGTTGGATTGTGAGGATTGCCTGTGACAGATGCCAGGAGGTTTTGGGGGTGACAGAAATGTGTGTTCTATCTCGATTGTACCGGTGGATACACTACAGTGTGCATTTGCGTCAAGACTCAGAACTACACACCTAAAAGAATGCACTTAATTAGATGTCAATTATGCTTCAATAAAGTTGAATTTTATAAAAGCAGTCATGAGTGTCTTTTTCTCATTTCCCCTTGCTACCAGAACCATGAGTGTGGTTCGTGTTCGTGTGTTGTAAAGGTGTTCTGAAGAGACTGAAAGATCAGATGGGTCTGTTTGGAAGTCAGTGCTGTTTTCTATCACCAAGGGGACGGCTGCGGAACGCCGCCCCCAAAGTTCATTATCTCAGCACTTAATGTTTTGTTTTTGTTTTTTCAAAATACAGAAAAGTAATTAGAAGACATGATGAGCAATAACCTTTCTGCCAAATTACCTTGTTTTAATTTGATGATGCTTTTGAATTGTTCAAGCTCAAATAATTAATTTTATAACTGCCAGGTCTTGATAGGATTTTTTTTTTTTTTTGGAATGTGCATGCCAAGTATCATAAGGAATGCTTTTCACGGTAAAACCTTAACCCCCTAAGACACACAATGAACACCGGACCACTGATCTGCTTCAACTATTCGAAAGATAATAAGCCACAAGTTCACAGGAGGAAATTATTGCCTGGCCAACCTCTAGCAGTTGAGGTTTGACGATTTCTTTAGTGACATTTATAAAACCCCATTGCTTTAATCAGACCATAAGAAGACTGAATCAGGTTTCAGATTCACTCGGGGTTGATAATTGAGCTCATTCCTGAAAGGCCTCAGGATCACTAAAGCACTGAGGTGAAACCATGGAAATTAGGGATTTGAATAGGAGAATCGTGAACTTTGGTAAAGAAAACATTCCCCATGGAGGGTGCTCATGGAACAAACTTTGCCAAAACCTATTAATAAGATTAATGAAGATAAAATTAGGGAAAACACCATGAATCTTGTTGTCATGGGAGGAAAGAAGGGAAAGGGGGAAAAAGATCAGGCTCATTTACACCCTTGACTATGTCATCACGAGCCCACATGGAAGGGCCTGACACCATCTTCCTTTTTGCAGAGAGAATGTAATGTCCAGTTCTTTCTTCTGCTGCTGCTATGATTTGCCTTTGGAAAAGTTAGGCTGTCTAAATGAAACGGGAGCAAAATTCCAGGCCATCTTTTCCAAATGTTTGTTCTCCGCAAGGGCAGGGCGACTTCCTAAGTGGGGTAAGCTGGCTGAAGATCTGAGCCAAGCTTAGAAAAGAGGAGCCAGGCCTGCCCTTGAACTCACAGAGCTGAGCACAGCATCACACACATGCTCTACCCTGGCTTGGGGCCCTGAAGTGGAGCCCAACCCAAAACTTCTCTGGAAAGGTTATGGTGCATTCCAAGCACAGGCCTCACGTCTACCTCTAAGTCTTAGCCATTATTGGTAAGGGCAAGTTGGGGGCAAGCCTTTTTAAAGCAGGCTTTTACTGATACAACCTTAGAGGATGGCCTCACAAACCCTAGACACTGCTATTAACTGAAAGAGTGGCCAACTTTTAATCTCACCTAGAAGATGGCTGACAAGCAGTGGGGCATTTCATGCAAAATGGATCTGTAAGCCGCATGCAACCATTACACTTTCAGACTTTTTTTTTTTTTTTGAGATGGAGCTTTGCTCTGTCACCCAGGCTGGAGTGCAGTGGTGCAATCTCGGCTCACTGCAACCTCCACCTTTCAGGTTCAAGCGATTCTCAGGCCTCAGCCTCCTCAGTAGCTGGGATTACAGGCGTGCAGCCACCACGCCTGACTGATTTTGGGGTATTTTAGTAGAGATGGTGTTTCACCATGTTGGCCAGGCTGTTCTTGAATTCTGACCTCAAGTGATCCATCCACCTCGGCCTCCCAAAGTGCTGGGATTACAGGCGTCAGCCACTGTGCCCAGCCCATCTATTTCTTGTACCTAGCACATGCCTGGCATGGAGTGGGCATGCAAGCAGTGATTGTTGAATGTATAGATTTGGCTTGGATCCCATGGACCTATACCTTCATGCCATGTCTTTCTCTCTTCACAAGCGGTATCTATCTGTTTTATTTTGTTTTTATTTTCAAGGCAGGGGTCATGCTCTGTTGTTCAGGCTGGCCTCGATCTCCTGGGTTCAAGCAATCCTCCTATATCAGCCTCCCGAGTAGCTGGAACTAGAGGTGTGCACCACTTGTATCCATTTTAAAAAGTCTAAATCAAGTATGGTTACTAAGATGTATGCTTTGGAAGTTGTCCTGGTGAGAGTTGGGGTTCATATTTGGTATTTCCCAATAACAAGATATGAACTCATCCTTTCCTTCCATTTATATGTGGCCTCAAAGGCATGGGGGATTATAGGACGTGAGCACCATGCCCGGCCCAGTGGCCTTTTTCTATTTGTTATGCATATAAGGCATATTTGCACTGTAGGACCTTTGCACATGGGGTTCCATCTGCAGATAATTCCTTTGCATTGGGTCTTCAAATGTCATCCCCCCAAACCACCCCATGGCTTTGAGGACACATACAAATGGAAGGAAATGATGAGTTCATATTTTGGTATTGGTTCCATGCCCCAAATTTGATTATTCCTAAGGATGGATAAATTGATGTTAGATAAGGGAAAAAAAGAGTCCTACTTACAATAATGTATCCCATTGTTAGATCATTTTATTCTAGTAAAGCATAAGATCTACAGAGGTGATAAAAATCACAGAGTTGAATGAACATCTTTCATGGAGTCAGTGAGAATTGACTGAGGAGTATCTTCTCATTTATTGAGAGCCTCTATCTAAATAGATCACTATCATTGTTTCCAGCGGTTGATGCCTGTGTGGCCAACCGAGACCTCTTGAAACAATGAACTGAATTTTTGTGAGCTTTCACACCAGGTATAAGAATGGCTTAATTTTAAAAGCACCTCAGCAAGATGCTTTAATACTCTTTTCCTTAATTTTGATTAAGAACAGCAAACTTCTTTAAGAACTCATGAATATTTGGCTTTGATAACTCTGCACTGCCAAACCTATCAATTTCTTGGTGGGCCAAGAATGTGCATGTTTTACTGATTCTATGTTTTCAATCATTAAAGTATTCTGTAGCTGACCACGTTCTGTTTTCTGTTTTTTTCTAGTCATCTTAACTAATTCAGAAAAAGCTAAGTTTAAGTCAATCTCAGAAGTTTAATCATCAATCCTGTCCCATGCTGTGTCACCAAGCACCACTAAGCAGCCCCTGGGGAATGTGGAGAAGTCTCCTTAGACAGGGTGGCCTATCCCACGTTGGATCTAACCCAGAGGAGTCCAGTAGAGGCTCAGCCAAGTTGAGGATGGAGTAGAAGCAGTGTTAGACCGAGTGGTCTGAGGGGTTGACATTTGAAGACCCAGTGCAAAGTAATTATTGCAGAGGGAACAGCATGTGCGAAGGTCCTACAGTGCAAATATGCCTTCTATGCATTAAAAAAAAGAAAGAAAGAAAAAGGCCAGTGGGCTGGGCATGGTGGCTCACGTCTTGTAATCTCAGCACTTTGGGAGCCTGAGGCAGTGGATCATTTGAGGTCAGGAGCTCGAGACGAGCCTGGCCAGCCTGGCAAAACCCTGTCTCTACTAAAAATACAAAAGATTAGCCAGGTGTGGTGGTACGCACCTGTAATCTCAGCTATTCAGGAGGCTGAGGCAGGAGAATTGCTTGAACCCAGGAGGCAGAGATTGCAGTGAGCCGAGATCTCACCATTGCACTCAATCCTGGTGACAGAGCAAGACTCTGTCTCAAGAACAACAACAACAAAAAGGCCAGGCGCAGTGACTTATGCCTGTAATCCCAGCACTTTGAGAGGCCAACGCGGGCCGATCACCAGAGGTCAGGAGTTCGAACCCAGCCTGACCAACATGGAGAAACTCCGTCTCTACTAAAAATACAAAACAAAAATTAGCTGGGCATGGTGGTGCATGTCTGCAATCCCAGCTACTTGGGAGGCTGAGGCAGGAGAATCACTTAAACCCAGGAGGCAGAGGTTGTGGTGAGCCAACCTCGGGCCATTGCACTCCTGCCTGGGCAACAAAAGCAAAAATTCTACCTGGCCCAGCCTACTCCTAGATATACTACTCTACGCCTGATGGAGATCTCGTGCCTGAGCTCACTACCCAACCCTTAGGACCAGAAAGATGGCAAGGCACTTAGAGAACCAGTAATGGCTTATAAGCACCACCAGAATCAAGATAAAGAATTTGGGCTGCAACATCTAAATATGTTCTCAGAAACAACCTACACAGTATTTGCTGACACATAAATACCAGCCACCTCTACAGTAAAATGTTATTCAGCTCAATCAACTTCTCTAAACTCAGCACCTCCTTATTTTCTGAACCACTCAATTCAATATAGTATTATTTATAAAGTTTTGCATTTTTTTGTCTGTGAACATTTTAACATAAATCCTAAAAAGATTTAAAGTTCTCGAAGAGCAAGAATGGTGTGCTGCATTTCATTTGTAAATTTTGTAAGTTTCACAAGAGTGTTGCACACGTACACGGTTAGCGTCTGACAAATACTGGCTGATGGATATTCCATTGTTTTAATTCAGCTTTAAGTTTTTGGCAGTAGAGTGGAGGTTATGCAAAGTGTAAGCCTCGTTGGTAGATTTGTGTCACTGGAGCTAAATGCTACCTCTGAAGTGGTGGCTAAAGTTAGAAAGATGGGAGGAAGGGCAGGACAGTACTCCCACATCCCTGGAAGCTCGAAGTTTCATAAATCTGGACAAAAGGGCAGCCCTTCCTGCTTTATGTGATGATTAGATTGTTCATCAATTTTTTAATTCAGTGAATTATTTTTGAGTCATGAGCATGCACTGTGTATGAGGCACTATATGCATTACAGAGGATACACAAAAAAATTCGGAACCGTGATGTCCGGGTGCCCTAGCTCAACCTGAATTATGATCAGATAAAATCCCAGCTCTTCCCCATGAAGAACCCTGGGGACAGGATCTGCAAACAATGGGCATAGCACGTCAGTGTCTGGGCTGTTGTCTGGACCCCTGCCTCCGCTCTGGAACAGGTTGTCCTGGTGGAAGGAGAAACCATGGATCAGGAACTTTGAATCAGGATACTTCAGAATTTTCCTCTTCTCTGGTAGCAGGATGTCAAAAGCATTCTAGTAAACCACAAGAAATCAGTAGTAAGAAAGAAAGATTTTAAGCTACTCCATGTACACTGACCTTATACCAATGATCACAAATTACATGAAAAAAAAGAACTTAAAAATCTCTTTCACTACTTCATGGGTGCCAATAGATCAGAGGCAGTGGTAACTACACGCAGCACGTGTGCTAAATAGAGTTTTCTTTTTTTTTCTTTTTCTCTTTTTTTTCGAGACAGAGTCTCACTCTGTCACCCAGGCTGGAGTGTAGTGGCGTAGTCTCAGCTCACTGCAACCTCCACCCGCCAGGTTCAAGCAACTCTCCGGCCTCCGCCTCCTGAGTAGCTGGGATTACAGGTGTGTGCCATGATACCTGGCTAATTTTTTTTTTTTTTTTTTTTTTTTGAGATATGGTTTTCACCATGTTGGTCAAGCTGGTCTCAAATTCACGATCTCAACTGATCCACCCGCCTCAGCCTCCCAAAGTGCTGGAATTACAGGCATGAGCCATTGTGCCCAGCCCAGAGTTTTCATTCGTGGATTCATTCATTCATTTTTTGGTTCCTTGCTCTTTCTTTCACATATTTATTTAACAAGTGTTTATTGCGTGTATACTAAGTGCCAGGTACTATAGTAGGACCTGAGGGTGATATAAAGATAAATAAGATACTATTAATATCTCTGTCCTTAAAGCACTTGAGGAAAGAAGAAGAGATAAAATGTGCACTTAAAAATAGGGATTAAAATGTGATAAAGAGAATTAAAGTGCTATGGGGACAAAGATCTGGCTAAAAAGAAGGGCTTTGTAGAGGAGTTAGCTGGGACCTTGGAGGAAGGGTAGGAAACGGTTATGTGGAAATGGGAATGGGACTGAGGATTTCTTACTTGGATATGGAAAAGTGAATAGTTCCAATTGACGGGAACAGAATGTGTATCAAAAAGCAGAAATTTGGCCAGGAGCGGTGGCTCACACCTGTAGTCCCAGCACTTTGGGAGCCTGAGGTGGGCGGATCTCAAGGTCAGGAGATAGAGCTCATCCTGGCCAACATGGTGAAACCCCATCTCTACTAAAAATAGAAAAAACAGCTGGGTGTGGTGGTGCTGGCCTGTAGTGAGCCAAGATCGAGCCACTTCACTCCAGCCTGGCGACAGTGGGAGACTGTCTCAAAATAAAAAGCAAAGAAAAAAAGAAACAAAAAGCAGAGATTCATGAATACTCAACTATGGAATTTTGTGTCTCATTCATAGATGAGATGTCCATATAATATATTACCCAGAACATGACACATTTAAGAGTGAAAAGAATCACAAAAATAATTATAGTTGTATATATATAAATTTATTGGCTAAAACACTTTTATTATATTGATAAATCTTTTTTAAAGTTCTATTTGAAAACTATTTTCAAAAATGAAGTTATTTTAAAATACTAAAAATTATCTATCTACATCTAGATGTATGGGGGGGACATTCAAGCAAAAATTTTTAAACTTTTATTATCTTGATCATCTAAACATTTACAAATAATCAGAACGATCATCTTTGGTGAATATTCACACACTTGAATCAATTCCTTGGATGGATCTGTTTTTAATACCACAGTACTAGTATTTTTCTGAAGAAGGTATTATTTTTAAATCTTTCAGAAAATTGTTCTTCAAAGTTGCATTTTAAAGTTAGTTTGAATCTTTTGAGCTTTTAATTGATTACTTTTTGTAGACTATAATTTTTTTTTTTGAGACGGAGTCTTGCTCTGTTGCCAGGCTGTAGTGCAGTGGTGTGATCCCAGCTCACTGCAGTCTCCACCTCCCGGGTTCAAGCGATTCCCCTGCCTCAGTGGCCCGAGTAGCTGGGACTACAGGCACACACCACCACGCCTGGCTAATTTTTTGTATTTTTAGTAGAGACCGGGTTTCACCATGTTGGCCAGGATGGTCTCGATCTCCTGACCTCATGATCCACCAGCCTCGGCCTCCCAAAGTGCTGGGATTACAGGCGTGAGCTACCACAACCGGTCTGACTATAATGTTTTTTTAAGAAACATGCTTTCTCTACAGGTCCTGATGTGATTATACTCAATGGAAGATATTATCTGTTCTATTTTTTAACGTAAAACTTGTGAGTATTTTATCCCTAGTTTATAAAATTAGCAATTTATAAAATGCCTTTTTAATCAACTTCATTGAGGTGTAGTTTACCTATAATAAAAGAACCTATTTTAAGTGTACAGTTTGATAAATTCTGACATATATACCCACCCATGACACTACCAACACAATTAAGCTATATTTATATTACAAATAAATTTTTTTTGGATGGAGTCTCGATCTGTTGCCCAGGCTGGAGTGCAGTGGCACAATCTCGGCTTACTGCAACCTCTGCTTCCTGGGTTCAAGGGACCTTCCTGCCTCAGCCAGCCAAGTAGCTGGGTATAGGCATGTGCCACCATGCCCAGCTAATTTTTGTATTTTTAGTAGAGGGGGGTTTCATTATGTTGGCCAGGCTGCTCTCGAACTCCTGACCTCAGGTGATATGCCCGCCTCAGCCTCCCGAAATGCTGGGATTATAGATGTGAGCCACCATGCCTGGCCATATTACAAACAATTCTTTTGAAAAGTCATTTTCATAATTAGTTTCACCAGCCCATGTCCCCCTCTCAGAACAATTATTTGCTTTCCCTTACTCTAGATAAGTTTTGCCTGTTTTGGAACTTTAAATAAATGGAATTTTACACTATATAGTCTTCTGGATCTGGCTCCTTTCACTCAACATAATGTTTTTTATTTTTATGTCATCCAGGCTGGAGTACAGTGGCCTAATCACGGCTCACTTCAGCCTCAACCTCCTGGGCTTAAATGATCCTCCAAACTCAGGCTTTCAAGTTGCTGCTGGGACTACAGACATAAGCCACCATACCTGACTAATCTTTTTTTTTTTTTTTTTAGAGACTGGGTTTTGCCTTGTTGCCCAGGCTGGTCTCGAACTCCTGGTCTCAAGTGATCTGCCTGCCTCAGCCTCCCAAAGTGCTGGAATTACAGGTGTGACAAAATGATGCTTTGAGATTTTTTCATGTAGTTGCATACTTCAGTAGTACATTCTTTTTTATCGCTGAGTTGTATGGATACAGCACAATTTCTTTATCCATTCACTCATTTTCCAATTTTGAACAATTATAAATAAAGCTGCTGGCCGATTGTGGGAGCTCACGCCTTGGGAGGCCAAGGCAGGCGGATCATGAGGTCAGGAGTTCGAGATCAGCCTGGAGAGCCTGGTTAAACCCTATTTCTACTAAAAATACAAAAAATTAGCTGGGAATGGTGGCACGTGCCTGTAATCCCAGCTATTCGGGAGGCTGAGGCAGGAGAATCGCTTGAACCTGGGAGGTGGAGGTTGCAGTGAGCCAAGATCATACCACTGCACTCCAGCCTGGGTGACAGAGTGAGACTTCATCTCAAAGAAAAATAAAAATTAATTAATTAACTAATGAAGCTGCTATAATTACAATAAATACCTAAGAGCAGAACTGCTGTGTCATACAAAAAAAAAATGAATGTTTAATTTTGTAAGAAACAGTCAGATTATCGTCTAAAGCAGCTACAGATTTTATACTCCGCCATCAGTGTACAGGTGGAGTTAAGAGAATTCCAGTTGCTTCAACTGCACTCACACTTGGTATTGTCTTTCTATTTTAGCCCTTTTAACAGATGAGTTGTGCCATCTCTGTGGTTTTAATTTGGTTTTCTTTGATGCTAATGATGTTGAGTATTTTTTCATATGCCTTTTTCATATATCTTCTTTAATCAGGTTCCTATTCAAATGGTTTCCCTTTTTGTTTGTTTGTTTGAGACAGGGTCTACTCTCATTCCCCAGGAGTGCAGTGGCAGGATCACAGCTCACTGCAGCCTCAACTTGCTGGGCTCCGCCTTCAACCCCAGCCTCCCAAGTTACCAGGACTGCAGTCATACACCACCGTGCCCAGCTAATTTTTGTATTTTTAGTAGAGACAGGGTTTTGTCATGTTGCCTAGGCTGGTTTTGAACTCCTGGGCTCAAGTGATCCACCTGCCTTGGCCCCCCAAAATGCGGAGATTACAGGGGTGACCCACCACACCCAGCCATTTTTGCCTGTTTTAAATTGTTTTCTTGTCTAATAATTGAGTTCTAAAGGCCCATTATGTATTTTAGATACAAGTCCCTTTTCAGGTACATATATTATAAATATTGTGTTTTAGTCCGTGGTTTACCTTTTCTTATTTATTTATGTATTTATTTTTTGAGACAGAGTCTCACTCTGCTGCCCAGGCTGGAGTGCAGTGGCACAATCTCAGCTTGGCACAACCTCCGCCTCCCGGGTTTAAGCGGTTCTCCTGCCTCAGCCTCCTGAGTAGCTGGGATTATAGGCACGCGCCTGTCTAATTTTTGTACTTTTTTTAGTAGAGACAGGATTTCACCATGTTGCCTAGGCTGGTCTTGAACTCCTGTCCTCAAGTGATCTGCCCACTTTGGCCTCCCAAAGTGCTGGGATTATAGGCGTAAGCCACTGTGCTTGGCCTACTTTTTCTTTATTTTAATAATTGCTTTGAAAGAGCAGAACTTTTAACAAAATCCAATTTATTATTATTTTTTGTCGATAGTTTGTACTTTTTGTATTCTAAGAAATCTATTTTACTAAAGTCACACAGTTTCTTCTATGTTTCCTTCTAAGAAGTTGTATTGTTTAGCTTTGACATTTAGGTATTTAATACATTTCCATCACGAGTACGATTAATGCTTGTGTATGGTTTGAGGTTAAGGGACAAGGTTCGCTTTTTCTGCTTGAATATCAGTTGGAATAGTTCTATTTGCTAGGGGGGGAAAAAAAACTCTCTTTCCCCATTGAATTATCTTGACACTTTTGATTGAAATCTCCTGACAGTGTATGTGTGGGTCTATTTCTGGACAACTATCCATTTTATTCCATTAATCTATGTATCCATCCCTATGCTAAATCCACACTGCTTAATTTAGGTAGCTTCATCAACAGTTTTTAAATCAGGGAGAGTAATTACTCCAACTTCCTATTTTATAAATTGGGAAAGCCAGTTTGATTTGGTGTGATAACAACCTGTTGGTTAACAGTAATATCACTGATGTGTGTATTAATAACATATTCACCACAACCAATTCCTCTTCTTTTCCAAATTAAGTTTCTTCCTTTATTTATTTCTTGGAGACAGAGTTGCTCTGTTGCCCATGCTGGAGTGCAGTGGTGCAAGCAGAGCTCACTGTCATCTGAAACTCCTGGACTCAGTCATCTTCCCAGCTCAGCCTCCCATGTAGCTAGGACTCCAGGCATATGTCACCACACCTGGCTAATTTTTTTTTTTTTTTTTTTTTTAGAGATGGGATCTTGCAATGTTGACCAGGCTGGTCTTGAACTCCTGGCCTTAAGCAATCCTCTCACTCCGGTCTCCAAAGTATTGGGTTTACAGGTGTGAGCCACTGTGCCTGGCAAATTTCTTCATTTAAAACAAGTTTTGTTTCTACCTTAATACTGTGCTCCACCAAAATTCATATTTGTATTATCAACAGAAACATAAATAATTTTATCTTCAATGATGGATTTTTAAACTGAATTTATAATAACATTTAGAATAACAGCAGATGTTTCATCTTTGAACAAATGAACTTTCAAATATTTTACTGATTTCGTGAATTTAATTAAAAGGTGGAACCACAATTGAAATGAATTTAACTGAGATTCTATTTGAAACATCCGATTCAGTACCTATAATCAGGTATCACTTGACTGTAAATTTTCTCTTCATCTAATGGAGACAACACAGTAAGTTTTTGCTGTGTATTTCTTTTTTTCTTTCTTTCTTTCTTTCTTTTTTGAGATGGAGTCTCACTCTGTCACCCAGGCTGGAGTACCGTGGCACAATCTTGGCTCACTGCAACTTCTGCCTCCTGGGTTCAAGCGATTCTCCTGCCTCAGCCTCCCAACTAGCTGGGATTACAGGCACACACCACCACACTCAGCTAATTTTTGTATTTTTAGTAGATACAGGGTTTCACCATGTTGGCCAGGATGGTCTCAATTTCCTGACCCCGTGATCCACCCTCCTCGGCCTCCCAAAGTGCTGGGATTACAGGCATGAGCTGTTTGCTGTATACTTCTTACACATGCACAAGAGAAAAGCACAGGTCAGGTGCCTGCTGTGCACTACTTCAGTTTTCTCAGCCTCCCTGGTTCTCCTCGTCACCACATCGGAGCATGTGAACCGTCTTTCACCTCGGCTCTGCACCTTTGGTTTGGGTTTCTTACTTTCTTCCCCAAGCTTCTCTGTGAACACCTGGGCAGAATGTTTGGCATGCACCCACAGCCTGGAAGTGAGAGGAGGTAATGGTCCCTGGAAGGAACCTTTAATCAACAGGGAACAGGGGCCAAGTGTTAAAAGCTACCACTTTGTTCTTCTGAAGGGCTGCCTGGAGATGTGTTGAATGTGGCTCTTCAGGCAGTCCCATCGATAATGAGTCACATGTAGTGGCAACACTTCATGTTGACGCTCCCTCTTTCCTTCCTTTGCGCTTCATGTCTCTCATTTCTGCTGGCAAACTACATTCACCAATGAAATATTTGAATGTAAATATCTGCCCAATCCGGCTCCCCTCACTCCCTCACAGGTGTTCCCAAGAGTAATCCCCAGTAAACTTCCTGCAGGCAAACCTCCATCTCAGAATCTGCTTCTCAGAAACCCAATCTAATCAACTGCTGAAAAGGTTTATTGTGACTTTTTTTAATCTTTATTTTATTTATTTATTTATTTTGAGACTGAGTCTCGCTCTGTCGCCCAAGCTGAAGTGCAGTGGTGTGTTCTCAGCTCACTGCAATCTCTGTCTCCTGGGTTCCAGCGATTCTTGTGCCTCAGCCTCCCAGGTATCTGGTATTACAGGCGTGCGCCACCATGCCTAGCTAATTTTTGTATCTTTAGTAGAGAGGGAGTTTCATCATGTTGGTCAGACTGGTCTTGAACTCCTGACCTCAAGTGATCCATCCATCTCAGCCTCCCAAAATGCTGGGATTACAGGTGTAAGCCACCACACCCAGCTAATTTTTGTATTTTTAGTAGAGACAAGGTTTTGCCATGACGGGCAGGCTGGTCTCAAACTCCTGGCCTCAAGTGATCCACCTGCTTTGGCCTCCCAAAATGCTGGGATTACAGGCATGAGTCACCGTGCCCAGCCAGATGCCTACTTTTTAACAGGATTGTAAAACAACCATTTTAGCTGAGAATTAAACAGTTAAATGTGCTGGGTTGAATTCTATTTTTATTAGAAAAACAGTAAATACTTCAAAGTACCAAAAAATCAAGCAGAGTTTGTTTTATTAACATGGGTTCTGGGCCTCTGTACTAAGAATTTGAGTTGGTTGTTTAAAATCAAAGGTCTCTGTGGCAACTGTAGAAATATCTAATTTATACTCTTGGAAGACTAGAAAATAATGTCATTCCCCAGTCTCAATTAAATTTAGAAAAGTATCAACTACATCTTTCAACTTAATTCTAGATACAGATTTCCACATTTGTGTAAGAACTTTATATGCTTTTATCTTTATAGCAATCCCATAGGATTGTGAGAGGTACTATTAGTTTTCTCTTTGGAAGATTTAGAAACAGTGACAAATTTCAGAATAGACACAGTCTACTGGAAAATTTTCAAGCAACCATTCAGACATCTGTTTGGGATTTTTCTACTCATGATTCATTTACTCAGCAAGCATTTGTTGAGCACCTATTCATTATAACTGTTCTGATTATTCAAAGTTGGTTGTCATGCGATCAGTATAGTTTAATCACATCAACATATGATCAATACAATTCTATTGTTGCATCTCATTCTTTAACCAGTCTTAACTGAATCAGATAAACCATACAATAATAAAAATTTAAGAAGAAATTAGTTTTTAGATTAAATGAACTCACTCTGATGTTCAATTTCCAGAAAATAATTGCCCTTCAGAAATGCCAGTAGGACACAAAAAGCTGTAAAGTCAGAGAAATGTGAATATTAACTGAACAGCCAGGTCAGTTATGATGTTATTAAATAAAACACACACTCACATAACCAAAGCCAAATAGACCATAAAACAGCTGATTTCTTTCCACATAGAAAGACCAAATGCATCTACCTTAAGAGTAAGCACTGGTTTTACCAATTAGGTTGTATAAGGTAATTTCCATAAATTGAATGAGTATAATCTGAAGCTCCAAAGACTTGATAAAACAGTATTTAAAGCATGTAGCAATATAAAATAATTTTAAACCAAAAAAAAAAATTAACAAAGGAGTATTGAAATAGAAAAATTGATATTCCCAACCCTTTCTGAATCTGATAGTTTGAATAGGACACATCATGACATCATAATCCAAAGAATAACAAATATAATTAATAATCATTTGATAAATTTTTATCCAAAACTTTGAGTTTACCTCCCAAATTAAGAAGTCAAATTATTCTAACAGATGAAGCGTAAGTCCTTTTACATAATTAAAACAGGACATAATCTAGTTGTTAGCCAATAGAACAGTTTTTTAAAAATTTTGATGCTAGATAAATTACATTATTTTTAACCCATATGTTGAAAAGACTTCAAAATATTAAATGACATTGCCCAAATAAAACCTATCTTCTTCAATTTGTAAGTGAAGTCTTTTGATGCTTGCATACAAAAGAAAAATTAGAATAGAAATGTTGCAGAAATTCTGTTTCATTCTAGTAATAAGTAATATTCATCCATGAATCTATAAATGGTTATAAATGTCTATTTGTGTCAGGCACAGTGGCTCACGCCTGTAATCCCAGCACTTTAGGAGGCCAAGGGGCGTGGATCACTTGAGATCAGGAGTTCAAGACCAGCCTGGCTAACATGGCAAAATTCTGTCTCTACTAAAAATACAAAAATTAGCCTGGCATGGTGGCACACTCTTGTGGTCCCAGCTACCTGGGATGCTGAGGCATGAGAATCACTTAAACCCAGGAGGCAGAAGTTGCAGTGAGCCTAGGTCACACCACTGCACTCCAGCCTGGGCAACAGAACAAGACTCCATCTCAAAAAAAAAAAAAAAAAAAAAATTCCATTGGATACATTTCAAAGAATAACAGTTTATTTTTAAATGCAAATGTTTATAATAAGCCAGAAATTACATTCTTTGCAACTATCTAAATGTCTGATAACACTTTCTGATGATCAGCATAAATTGTGCAAGGGGGTGCCCTGGGTTTCAAAATAAATTTGGTAGCTATGAGAGCAAAAGTATTGAAAGATCCCTGCTGTGGGACATAATATCCACCCTGAGTCTGAAAAGGTGAGGGAAGGCTAGCCAGGGAAAGGAGGCTGGGGGCTGGGTGGCGGTCCTGTAGGGTATGAGCCAAGGCTGGGAGACTGAGGAGAGAGGCTGCTGACATGTTTAAAGGAACAGGATTTTAGTGTGGCTAGGGGAGGCCTCAGACAGGTGGCTGATGCCATGGGAGTAGACAGACCATCTGGGTGAAATGTTAGAATAAGCAGAGCAGCAGTCAAAGAACAGAGCCTAGAGGCACAGGTGGAAAGCAGCCCCTGAGAACTCGAAGGTGTAGTTCAAGGGGTGGGAAGAGAATGGGGAGAGGTATACGAGATGGGCTGAATCTGCCAATTCAGAACCCCACAGATACACAAGACTGAGCTAAAGTGACAGGATCAGGACTGACCCAAGCTTTCCTGATTTTTCCTAGTCTTGTGTTCATTCCATTTAGTATGCTACTTCTAGTATTTGACTTACGTGTTGAAGTATAACATGCTATGTCTTCCATGTCATATGTGATTTTTTCCCCAGTCTTTCTATTATGGTCAAATGTACTTCTTTGGAATTAAAGAGAAGTCTACACTGCATAGTCTCAAATGGGAAGAGAAATTTCTGTTAGATCACAGAGTCCTTGCCTTCCAATAAGAGGCTAGAGAAATCACACTGATACAGATAAAGGGAAATCACACTGGTAAAGCTAAAGTATGGCTATTCAGGGCCCATAGCAGCCCCAGAATGTGCAGCCTTCTTGGGAGCACCGGTCTGAATCTTGGCAGGGTCACCATGAGAGCTTAACCTTTTAAGACAGATAAATTGGGTCCTTGGAATGCCCCTGTTTAGTGGGCTCATAGGAGTCTTTCAGATGAGTCCCTTGCTAAGTAAAGCTCAGTCTGCTTTGTGTCAGCTTTATGCAGTCTCAGGATAACCTCAGACTGATCTCCATGAAGCCAAAGCCAGCAATAGGAAATTCAGTCTATCAACTCTTTATTTGTCATGAAAGAAGTTGCTATATTGTTCACTGCAACACAACTTATCATAGTGAAGTTTGGAAACTGCCTACGCATCCAAAAATTAAGAAATGTTTGAATAAATGATGATCCATTTATAGGAAGAAATATTGGGCAGCCAGTGAATATGAGGCTTTCTGAGAATCCAAGAAATCTTACATGGCTAATTTTTTAAATCACTGAACTTTATATAAATATACTTCAAACAAGGTCTTGCTCTGTCACCCAGGCTGGAGTGCAGTGGTGCAATCATGGCTCACTGTGGCCTCAGCCTCCTAGGCTCAACTGATTCTCCTGCCTCAGCCTTCCAAGTAGCTGGGACTACAGGCACTTGCCACCACACATGGCTAATTTTTTATAGAGATGGGGGTCTCCCTATGTTGCCCAGTCAGGTCTTGAACTTCTGGCCTCAAGTGATCCTCCTGCCTCAGCCCCTCAAAGTCCTGGGATTACAAGCAAAAGCCACCCTGCTCAGCCCTTGAACTTACATTTTTGACATGTATTGTCAACAGTATTTACACAGCATTGGTAAGTACCTGGATAACATCTCCAGTTACCAAACATGGTATTAATTTGGCACATCTTATAGCCTCTTAACCATGGCTACTACAGAAAACATCCAGGTTCTAATAGGTTCACGGAAAGGGAGGAGTGTAGTTAACTCTAGAACTGGGGTTTTAATCCTTTACGTTATATTAAAAGATGTGAAACTCTTGAAAAGTTAAAAGTGCTATATAAATGTAAGTGCTATCTCTGTTAAATGCTTTTTCTAATCTAATAATTTTTTTTTTTTGCCAAGTAAGTACTGTTTCTAGCCTAATGTCTTTTCAGTGTCCAGTTCTGACATTTTATCAATGGCACAAGTGAACTCAGAGAGACTATAATGAAAAAGACTGTAATGAGTTTCATGGAGGATGTGGAGAAATTGGAACCGTCATACATTGCTTGTAGGAATGTGAGGTGGTGCAACTGTTTTGGAAAACAGTTTGGCAGTTCCTCAAAATGTTAGACATAGAGTTACTGTATGACTTGGAAATGCTACTCCTCAGTATATACGTGAGAGAAATTAAAACGTATGTCCACAGAAAACCTTGCATGTAAATGTTCACAACAGCTTTATTCATGATAGTCAAAAAGTGAAAACAATCTAAATTTTCATCAACTGGTGAATGGACAAACAAAATATGTTCTATCCATACAGTAGAATATTATTTGGCCATAAAAAGGAATGAAATACCAAAACATGCTACCGTGGATGAACCTTGAAAATATTGTGTTAAATGAAAACATCCAGTCACAAAAGACAACATAGTGTATGATTCCATTTCTGTGAAACATCAAGAATAGTCCATTTATAGAGACAGAAGGTAGATTAGTGATGTGTTAGTCTGTTTTCCTTGCTATAAAGGAATACCTGAGGACAGGCACAGTGGCTGGCACCTGTAATCCCAGCCCTTTTCAAGGCCGAGGCAGTGGATTACTTGAGCCCAGGAATTTGATACCAGCCTGGCCAGTATAGTGAAACCCCATGTCTACTGAAAATGCAAAACTTAGCCAGGCATGGTGGCAAGCATGTGTAATCCCAGCTACTCGGGAGGCTGAGGCAGGAGAATGGCTTGAACTCAGGGGGCAGAGGTTGCAGTGTGCTGAGATGGCACCGCTTTACTCCAACCTGGGGGACAGAGTAAGACTCCCTCTCAAAAAAAAAAAAAAAAAAAAAGGAATACCTGAGACTGAGTAATTTCTAAAGAAAAGAGGTGTATTTTGGCTCATGGTCCTGCAGGCTGTACAGGAGGAGTGCTGCCAGCATCTGCTCTGGTGAGGGCCTCGGCAAGTTTATAATCACAGGAGAACGTGAAATGGGAGCAGCAGGCAGCACCGGCCACAGAGGAAGCGAGAGAGAGAGGTGGGGAAGGGGCCACGGGGCCACACTCATTTTTTTTCCTGTCACCCAGGCTGGAGTACCGAGTTGTGATCTCAGGCTCACTGCAACCTCCACCTCCCGGACTCAAGCAATCCTCCACTTCAGCCTCCCGAGTAGCTCGGACCTCAGGCACGCAACACCACCACACCCGGCTAATTTTTTGCTTTTTTTTTTTATTTATAGAAATGGAGGGCTGGTCATGTTACCCAGGCTGGTCTCGAACTACAGAGCTCAAGCGATCCGCCTGCCTCGGCCTCCCAAAGGGCTGTGATTACAGGCGTGAGCCACTGCGCCCGGCCCGCACTCTTTTAAACAACCTGCTCTTGAGTGAACTCTGAGTGAAAACTCACTCATTACTGTGAGAAGGGCACCAAGCCATTCATGATGGATCCTCCCCCATGACCCACACACCTCCCACCAGGCCCCACCTCCAACATTGGGGATTACATTTCACCATGGGATTTGGAGGTGACAAAACATCCAAACCATGTCAAGTAGTTGCCCAGAGCTGGGGGAACTTGGGGAAAAATGGGAGTGACTGCTAGCTGGTAGACTTTCCTTCTGGAGTTATAAAGTGTTCGAAAATTGACTGGGGTGATGGTTACACAACTCTGTGAATATATTAAAAACGATTAAATTGTACACTTGATTTGGGTGAATTCTGTGATATGCAAATTTGTTAAGAAATAAGCTCAGAGACTAAAATGCTCTTTGATTAAATGCAATGGAAAGGGGAGCATTTGTTTCTTCTCTGAATTAAAAGGTTTGAGGTACACAAAAGCCAAGATTTCAAAGGAATGGGAAAATGTATATTTGGAGCCACCAACAATTGGGGACAATACTCAATCTAGAACTTGGATCAGAAGTGCAACAGACTAATTATTATTTTTCTTTTTTGAGATGGAGTCTTGCACTGTCACCCAGGCTGGAGTGCAGTGGCACAATCTCAGTTCACTGCAACCTCGACCTCCCAGGTTCAAGCAATTCTCCTTGCCTCAGCCTCCCCAGTAGCTGGGATTACAGGTATGTGGCACCATGCCCAGCTAATTTTTTTGTAGTTTTAGTAGAGATGTGGTTTCACTATGTTGGCCAGGCTGGTCTTGATCTCCTGACCTTGTGATCCGCCCGCCTTGGCCTGCCAAAGTGCTTGGATTACAGGCATGAACCACCACACCCGGGCATTCAGACTAATTTTTAAAGCACCATCCACAAAGTTCATGCAATTAACTAAATATAAAACTAAATATAAAGCAAACTAAATATAAACCAAAACTGAAGTTTGAGACCTCCTCAATAAAAATAATTCAAACTATCACCCAACTTAGTGGAAAATCATAATTTGCATGGTATTTAGAGATGCCAACTCTGCCTATCAAGGGATTATCAGAAGTGGATGCAATTTTGATACATCTTTTGCTTTAGCCAGGGGGAGGAAAACATTCCCACATAATAATCACATCCTTATAGAAATTGAAAACGTATGTTCAAGTCATGGTGGTCCTGCAAAAATATAAACTCATAAAGGGTCTCTTGATTCATTGTCACCATTCATTTTGTTCACTGGAATAACCAGAGTTTTACCAGTCTTATACCATGACTGATAGCTCTTTCATAAAGGGATATTTTACAAAATATTGAAATGTAGCCTATTTCTACCTGATAAATGCCTGGACCTGTAAACTTTGAACCCTCATTGGCCTTTGTTGCTTGTGACCTTGTTTAAATGATTAATGTTCTTTTAACGACTGCAGGCTTTAGAAGGCAACCTGCATTCACCATGCGCAGATCCTTTATTTGAGGCAAAATGAAGTGTTCAAACACAAAACTACTGATAATATGCACCCTAGTACATAGTTGCATCATTTTTAAATTTCAGATACCCTACTAAAGCGGAAGGTTTTGTAGGTTATGTATTCTGGAGATACATACCTTTAATTTTAAAAAGTTGTAAAGGGTCCCTCAGTTTTTTAATTTCTGAAAAAAATATGAACACTATGTTGACACAGCTTATTCATCATCTCTAAACTCAAAATAAATGGATAATTAGGATTACTTTATCATACTTTTTTTTTTTTTTTGAGATAGGGTCTCACTCTGTTGTCCAGGCTGGAGTGCAGTGGCCCGATCATGGCTTACTGCAGCCTCGACCTCCCAGACTCAAGTGATCCTCCTGCCTCCACCTCCCAAGTAGCTGGGACTACAGGCTACGCCACCCTACTGGCTGATTTTTGTGTTTTTTGTAGAGACAGGGTTTCACCATGTTGCCCAGGCTAGTCTTGAACTCTTGGGCTCAAGGTATTCTCCCACCTCGGCCTCCCAAAGTGCTGGGATTACAGGCATGAGCCACTGAGACTGGCCTTATCAGACATTTTTAATTTGTATTGTTTGATCAAGGTTTTGCAGCAATTTGTATCACTTTGGTATTATCATCAAAGTTGGTGAGTTATATGATTATTGAACTATGTGGAGTCTTAACCCCCCGCCCAACTCAATCTACTGTTAAAATTCGAAGCTTAAATATCAAAGGTCTGCATTTATCAGAAGTCAATAGAATTACTTTCAGGGACTGGATGAAAAGTGACTGGATCTTTAACTAACATCACTCTGGAAATGGTAAAGATGTAACAAATTTTGTTGCTGGCTTTATACTAGCCTTGAAAACAAAAGCCCCCCTCCCCCAAACAAAAAAAAGGCAAAGGAAAGAAAGAAAAGAAGGAAAAGAAGTTCTGTCAGCCTACTAAATGTTTTATGAGCCCAGTGTCCCCTGAAAAGGTTCACAGGAAATTTTTTAAACTAAAATAAAAGTCTTCAGCAGTTTGCTTGGTATATGTCATTATTCTCAGTGGGTAAAAAGATATTTGCAGCTCTGAAAATGAATGTGTTTCATAAAATACATTTTCTTTTCTTTTTTTCCCACTACCAAGGACTTGAAGTAAAATACATTTTCTTATGACTATAGTAAGAAAAGCCCTTTTGTTTATGGATGGGGAGCTGGGGTAGAGAGAAGCAAGGGGGTTACCCTATCACAATTAAGGAGAACTGCTTTGTTTTAAAGAGCCCATTTCCCCGGAAATCAATAGATTATTACCTTAGCACTACAAACAAGGCATCTCCTACCTCACCCAGGATCCACACCACTATTTGTAGGATTTTTTTTTTTTTTTTTAGCAGTTTCCATAAAATATTACTAGAGGTAAGTTCTTTTTTCCCTAATGGCTCGAAGGTTAAAGTTGAAAATACCAACTTGATGTTGTGCAGAGATGTGGCCATATTGAATGTCATTTCCACATTTTCTAGTAAATCATTTCATTATCCATAATCATAATCTTCATTGGCTTTACAAATAACTGCTTTGCTAAACTTAAAGGAAGTCTGATTTTAATTTGCTATCTACATCTACATTCTTATATTCTTTTTATAGATTCTTTAACAAGTTATCAGTAGAATCTTCCTTCACTCAAACATAAGTGAAAGTTTTATCTATCTTGAGATATCACTGAAATAATTTATTGCTGGGGAAACAAAACCTTTTGTCTCAAAATATATTTCTTCCCGACAGCTGTGGTATTTCAGGGAAAGCACCCAAGCTATGATGGTCTGGACTGCAATCAACTGTTCTTAATAGGAAATTTTACAGACTTTTAATAAGATATCCTCAAATAATTTATGGAGAGAGGTTTTGAAGTGAAGAGGCATTGTTTGGCAGTATGTTCTTCCTCTAATCGCAGGAAATTTAAATAAAAGAGTTCTCATTTCCTCTGAACTCAGCAGTTCTCCTTTTATGAAAGATTTAAAAAAAAACACCTGCTGCAACAGCCCCCAAACATGGTTTACTTGCTTCAAACAAAATTGTGCTGAAACAAACAAACAAATACATCATCACTGGAGTTCTCTTGTAGACTTCCTGGTCTGTGACAGGTTGGGAAATTTCACTGTGGAATCCAAAGGGACAGGGCTGTTTGAAAATCAGCAGAGACATGTCCTCTGTTTACAAATGTATGTAACCATCCCCAAGTATCCTGTTCCCTTGGACCAGTGGTTTCCAATCTGTCCCATACGGCAGGAGTCCGCAGTTCACAGTCAGTGGCCTGTTAGGAACCGGGTGTCGCAGCAGGAGGTGAGCAGCAGCCAAGTGAAGCTTCATCTGCATTTACTCCCCATTGCTGGCATTACCACCTGAGCTCTGCCTCCTGTCAGATCAGCAGGAGCAGCATTACATTCTCATAGGAGCATGAATCTTACTGTGAACGGTGCATGCGAGGGATCTAGGTTGCATGCTCCTTATGAGAATCTAATGCCTGAAGATCTGTCACTGTCTCCTATCACCCCCAGATGGGACCATCTAATTACAGGAAAACAAGCTCAGGGCTCCCACTGATTCTACATTATGGTGAGTTGTATAATTATTTCATTATATATTACAATGTAATAATAATACAAACAAAGTGCACAATAAAAGTAATGTGCTTGAATCATCCAAAACTATCCCAGCACCCTCCACACCCCCCGCCATCAGAGGAAAAATTGTCTTCCACAAAACTGATCTCTGGTGCCAAAAAAGTTGGAGACCACTACCATATGGGGATTCCCATCCCCCACCAAGCTGTTTTCTTGATATTATTGCCAATTCTTCCCATTAAAGCCTCTACACTCATCTTACTTGATTTATCACCATTTTGTTGCAGGTTTTGTTGCAGGTTTTGTTGCAGGTGTTTGGTTTGGTTTGGTTTTGGTTTATAACGTTGTTGTTTTCCTACTTAAAAATTGAACTTTAGGCCAGGTTCAGTGGCTCATGCCTGTAATCCCAGCACTTTGGGAGGCTGAGGCAGATGGATCATGAGATCAAGAGCTCAAGATCATCCTGGCAAACATGGTGAAAACCTGTCCCTACTAAAAATACAAAAATTAGCAGGGTGTGGTGGCACATGCCTGTAGTCCCAGCTACTTAAGAGGCTGAGACGAGAGAATTGCTTGAACACAGGAGGCAGAGGTTGCAGTGAGCCAAGATTTTGCCTCTGCACTCCAGCCTGGCAACAGAGCTAGACTTCATCTCCAAAAAAAATTGAACTTTAAACTGTCTTTACTTCTATTTATAATTATAATTTCATCATCAGGTTAAGTCAACATTCATTCCATTTGGTTCCTGAATGGTGTAGCCAGCAGAGGGACTAGATGTGTGCCTGTCATGCTTTATGGCACCATGCGCACACAAATCACTTGGGCCTCGTGTTTAAAAAGGTGACTCTGTCTTAGCTGGTCTGATTTGAGGCTAGAAATTTCCCACTTCTAACAAGCTCTTGAGTGATGCCAATGGTGCTAGCCCTTGGACTGCACTTTGAATAGCAAAGAAAGGTCCCTTCCAACTTTAGATGCCATATCCTGGGGTTCCAGTGGGGTTCTTGTAGGGTCACTGGAGAGTTTATGACATGGTCCGAAATCCTGATGAGAAAACTTTAAAAGTTTTGGCAGCTACATGTATTCCCCTTCTTTAGGAAATGGAATCAGGAGAAGAAAAAGAAACCCAGCATTAACTGATAAGCAGCCAGTGTGATGTTGGACATATCTCTGTCTTGGGTCAAGAGAAAACTACTTTGTTCATTTTCATGTTATCGCCTTCTTTCCCTCTCTCCCTTTTCTTCCAATAACCTTGACCTCTCTCCCCCACATATTCAGTTGGGTAGCTCCTGTACTTACATAAATTTTGCTTTTATTCATCAACCATTATTCAGAAACTTACAAATGTACCGTTAAAAGAAAAGAATAAAAGATACTGAGCTGTGCCTCTGACAAGATGTATACAAATTTCCTCAAAGCACCACTATGTTCTTGAAGTAGGATGCAAAGCAATGTGGATTCATCATATATGTTCCCAAGATATCCTGAGGCTTTAGCTGCTAATCCAGGAGGCTTCTTTCTCCAATAGTAACTCATTCCTATGTCATTCTTAGTGTATCTGTAGCTAGGGATGGATGATTCTTAAACCTGCAGCCAAGATACAAATCAAAATGTTTTCGGCCAGGCATGGTGGCTCATGCCTGCAATCCCAGCACTTTGGGAGGCTAAGGCGGGTGGATCACCTAAAGTCAGGAGTTTGAGAACATGGTGAAACCCAACATGGTGAAACCCCGTATCTACTAAAAAAACAAAAATTAGTTGGGTATGGTGGTGGGTGCCTGTAATCCCAACTACTCGGGAGGCTGAGGCGGGAGAATCGCTTGAACCTGGGAGGCGGAGGTTGCAATGAGCCAAGATTGCACCACTGCACTCCAGCCCGGGCGCAAGACTCCATCTCAAACAGAAAGAAAAAGAGTACAGGTCAAGGATAATGACCTGAATTCCCACTCCACTTTATAGATTAATACCCAGTTTAATGAAAGAAGAGATTTCAAGAACATTCATATTACATTGGGTGAACATAAATGGAAAGAATTTTTAAATCTTTCAAGATACCATTTTTTTTAAATTTCCAAATCCATTTATGTAAGCCTTAGGCCAGATCATTTGAATCATAGAGAAACTGAAACAACTCATGTCTGACATAAATTCGAAAGCCTTCAGCAACTGCAACGAAGCAAACAAAAAGATGAAGAATGCAGCAGGGAATGAGGGAGGGGAGAGCAGGCTAGAGCTAAATAGTTGTCTCTTTCTGGGAAGGTTTTCTTTTGGAGGAACATTTAGAGCTATGAGGGAGAGAGGGAATGCCCACTCAGCCAGTATAATCAATTCAAAGGGTCAGTTGTGTGGCAGAGGATACAGATGACCCTCAGTTCCAGTTATTTATTGCTGCATAACAAGTGATTCCAAGACCCAGTGGCTTAAAAAGATAGCTCTTTTTATTACATCTCACAATTTTGTAGGTTAGCATTTTGACCAGGGTATAGCTGTTCCATGTGGTGTCAACAGAGGTCACTTGGAAGTATTCAGCTGGTGCGTTAGCATATTTGCAGGATCCAAGATGGCATCACTCACGTGTCGGGGGACTTGACATGAGGACATGAGGGATGGCTGCAAGGCAAGGCTCAGCTACATTTTTTGACCAGAATGCCTTCATGGAGTTTCTTCAGCACGGCAGCTTGAGGAGTAGGACTTCTTGCAAGAGTTACTGCAACAGTGATCAAGGGGAGATCTATATGACCTTTTATGATCTAGCTTTGAGGCCTCATGGCATCACTTTCCTGTACTTTTTGTCAAAGCAGTGATAAGCCTGTCCATTTTCAAACAGAGGTGATACAGACCCCATCTCTTGAAAGGATAAGTGTCAAAAAATTTGTGGCCATCTTTAAAAACTGCCACACCATAAAATTCATGAAATACTTCTAGAAATGGTGGAGCTCAGTAATTAACTACTGGTTACCAAGTGAATGTAAACTCAAACAAATGTACCTTATTTCTCAGTGTATATATAAAAATATATATTTTAATTAAAAGCTGCTTCTTCTTCTTTCTCTTCCTCTTCCTCGTCTTCGTCCTCTTCATCTTCGTCTCATTCTGTCACCCAGGATAAGCGTCAAGGAATTTGTGGCCATCGTTAAAAACTGCCACACCATAAAACTCATGAAATACTTCTAGAAATGGTGAAGCTCAGTCATTAACTACTGGCTACTAAGTGAATGTAAACTCAAACAAATGTAACTTATTTCCCTCTCTCTCTCTCTGTCTCTCTCTCTCTCTCTCTCTCTCTCTCTATATATATATATATATATACACACACACACACATACACATTTGAAATAAAAACTCCTTCTCCTTCTCCTTCTCCTTCTCCTTCTCCTTCTCCTTCTTCTTCTTCCTTGTCTCATTGTCACCCAAGCTGCAATGCGGTGGAATAATCATAGCTCTCTGCAGCCTCCAACTCCAAGGCTGAAACAATCTTCCCACCGTAGCATCCTATAGAACTATATAGCAATGTGCCACCACACCTGGCTAATTAAAAAAACTTTTTTCCTAGAGAGGGGTGTCCCTATGTTGCCCAGGCTGGCCTCAAACTGTTGGCCTCAGGCAATTTTCTGGTCCTAGCCTCCCAAAACACTGGGATTACAGGCATGACCCACCATGTCCAGGAAAAAGTTGGATATTCTTATTCACATTATATTCAGATGTACAAAATAAGTCCTTTAAAATTTTGTTATTCAATTTGGCAAAAATTCAGTTACTTCTTTTAATATGACATAACAGCCCATGTCTTATTTTATTGCATCTACTTTGTAAAATAAGCAAACATTGGTATCTACTGTCGACTACATGACAATAAATTGTAGCTTTTGCTAAGAGCAATATACCATCGCTTATTGTAAAGTATTTTTCATGTTAGGATTTTATGCACTTCCACGAAAAATAGATAATGAGTAGATTACAAATTGTTTCCATATCTATGAGTTTCATTACATGGGGGAACCAATCAGTGTTGTTAGAAGCAGTAGTCATAGTTTGTTTAATGGCTTTGTACCACATATCACCTTTGTTCCTTTACTTCCCATTTCCCAAAGACTGCCCTCAACTTTGCAAATAGGTTATTAAATTTTTATTAATGAGTAAAATAAATTAAAATTTGGAAAAGATTTTTTGGAAAGAGATTGATATCAAATGAGGTTCTTACACATGAATTTATTCACTGTCCATTTTGATTTCTCTGCACTGGCAGCAGTTGACATTTGCAAACAGTTAATAAAAATTAAATTGGCAATAATTTAAAACATCAAGACCCTGGAATAGTCTGGCTAATCAGAGAAAGTGGTAGCCTCCTACCATCTTAAGGGAACTTTTTTTTTTTTTTCTTGAGACGGAGTCTCACTCTGTCGCTAGGCTGGAGTGCAGTGGCATGATCTCAGCTCAGCGCAACCTCTGCCTCCTGGGTTCAAGCGATTCTCCTGCCTCAGCCTCCCAAGTAGCTGGGACTACAGGTGTGCATCACCACACCCAGCTAATTTTTGTATTTTTAGTAGAGAGGGGGTTTCACCATGTTGGCCAGGATGGTCTTGATCTCTTGGCCTTGTGATCTGCCCACCTTGGCCTCCCAAAGTGCTGGAATTACAGGCGTGAGCCACTGTGCCGGACCCTTAAGGGGACTTCTTAAGCACTTGATTCTTTTAGATGATGTGTTCCTGGATAACCTCTCTCTGGCCTTTTATATGTAGGTCAATTAAATACAGATATTCTTGGGAAGCAACTCCGAATGGGTACAGGGTTTCTTTTGGGGGTGATGAAAATGAAATTAGATTGTGGTGATAACTGCACAACCTTCTGAAAAAAAACACTGAACTGAATAGTTTTAAAAAGTAAATTTTATAGTATATAGATTATATCTTAATAAAAATATAAATGTATTATTAATAATATATGATCCTTATAGAAAAAATGTGAAAAAGAAATGTTAGCAACTGAAAACCCTTTCAAAATACTTTAACAAGTAAAGTTATTATATACAATCTGTACAGAGCACAATCTAATTTATATTTTCTACCACGTGTTGACAATACCGACAACAGTGAGATATTAAATTCTGCAGTCAGGCAAAATGAATAGTGAGTTAATCTTTGCCACTGTCCCCACTTACAATCATCACGCCAACCACCCTCCCTAAACTGCTCATTAAAATGTCATGGAAAGAATGTGACCCGGCCTCTACAGCCCGGCTTTAATAAGACCATCAGCACCACCAAATCAATATGTAAACCCACGTACTCCATTTTTATCAACTACTCAAAGTAGTGTTTATGTTGAAGCTCATTTGAAGCCACAGCACCAAAAAAATCCCCACTAACCTGAAAATTGCTGCTCATAGCTGTTAGCATCTGCTTGTTTGTTTAACATGAAGAGCTTTCTTTTTTGTCTTTTCTTCACTTCAATGGTCTTATCCATTATTATGGCTCATGTTGGGTTAAAAATACAGTTTTTGGCTGGGCATGGTGGCTCACGCCTGTAATCCCAGCACTTTGGGAGGCCAAGGCGGGCAGATCAGGAGGTCTGGGGATCAAGACCGTCCTGGCCATGGTGAAACCCCATCTCTACTAAAATACAAAAATTAGCCAGGCATGGTGGCACGCACCTATAGTCCCAGCTACTCAGGAGACTGAGGCAGGGGAATCGCTTGAATCTGGGAGACAGACGTTGCAGTGAGCCGAGATCATGCCACTGTACTCCAGCCTGGCGACAGAGCAAGACTCTGTCTCAAAAAAAAAAAAAAAGCAGTTTTTATTGGTCTCTTCACTGCAAAGAGGGCACAAGAATGCCTGCCAATAACTAGTACTTACGGAATATGATTTGCTACTAAAATACTGAAAAAGTCACAAAAAAATGTCTTTTGAATTCTAAGCATAAATCGACAAAGAAAAGTTCATGAATTAAGTCATCAAATACTAGCGTTGTAGCCGTAATATAAAAGCCTCCACCATACTCTTCCACAACACAAACATTGTCCCATTTTCACCACTGGAAATCAATCTAGGCTGGATTTGCCTCTGAAAATAGAAAGGACCGTGGTGCTGTTAGGAGCACTGAGAGAGCAGATGAAAGTCATATATAGCAGTGCAGCAAATAGGGCAGCAGCTCACTGTGAGTTGGGGGCACAGACACTGAAGAAGCGAAGTCATCGGAGGCGTGCTCTTGTCTGCAGTGTTCTGTCTCTGGTGTTCTCAGACCCCTGGTAGTCCTGAGTGCCCTTTTGATGCCTGGAGCCCTTTGATGTGTCTCCCCACCCAAGCCGTCACCTCTGACCATGCCCCATGCTTCCAAATTAGTCCTCCCATATCCCTATCAAAGCTCCAATTTCCTCGTCAACCCCTCCCCTTAGATGTTAGAAAAGTGATATAGAACACATACATGATGATGCTTTGGAAACTGCACAGCTCTATACAAATGGCCTTTGTTATTGTAACCAACATGTTAATCCTCAGTGTGGTTTATGTGCATATTAAAAGAGGCTGCTTGTGGTGATACCTTGACCCAAGGAATAAATCTCTAGTGGTAGAATGGTAAATGGGAGGAATGTTTTGGGAAACAGAGGTTTCCCAGCCAGCCAGCCAGCCAATGAGCTATAAATCACGATGTATAGGTGTTATCTACTCTGCAACTTTGTTAAACATATAAGGCTTCTGAATTTCATTGGTTTGTAGTTAGAGACTGAACTTGCATCTTGAGTGTTAAATTGCTTATTATTGGGTGGATACTGTCCACATGGCCTAGAAAATATCTATCACTTCAGTAAGTTTTCCACTACATTTAACACAAGCTTATTATTTTATTGGAGCATTGATTGTCCAAGGGTATCCTTTCTACTCTGGCCCTTTGTTTAACCCACCAGGCACCATGACCTAACTTTTCATAAAGAGAAGGCACAGGCCAGGTGTGGTGACTCCCACCTACAACCCCAGCACTTTGGGAGGCCGAGGTGGGCAGATCACTTGAATTTGGGAGTTCGACACCAGCCTGGCCAACATGGTAAAATCTCGTCTCTATTTAAATTACACAAAAAAACTAACTGGGTGTGGAGGCACATGTCTGTAATCCCAACTACTTGGGAGGCTGAGGTAGGAGGAGCGCTTGAACCTGGGAGGCGGAGGTTGCAGTGAGCCGATATCAGGCCACTGCACTCCAGTCTGGGCAACAGAGCGAGACTCTGTCTCAAAAAAAAAATCTCACCTTTAACACTATTGATGGTTACATATGACAATAATTTGTTCTATGATGGCCTACTTAACCTAATTTTACTGGGACAACCTGAAAAAATGATTATTTTATTTTTTATAAACACTATGTAACCAAACTTATATGGTGCCAAAAGCGTGACATAGTCTTGCATGTCTTAAACAGAAGATATTTTCATCATCTGGTATTTAATTCCTCACACTTAACTTTAGGAGACATTCTGTCATTACCATGGAAGCTTGCTGTGCGAATAGCAGTGAAAATAAAGAATGCTCACGTTTTGTGGGGTTTTTTTTGCAAAAATAAGATGTTTTTTGACACTTCAGATATCAAGGTAAATTCAGCCAATTTAGACTAGGCCCATCTTTACACAACATTTTTAAAGGAAGAGGACATGTTATTGGCATTGTACTTTATGTGCGCATGGTTAGTGGCAGTTCATTTAAGGGGGAAACATGAAGGCTAAATCTGTGGTTTTATATATGTAAACGAACTAGTTGGATTTTAGCTATCACCAAACAGATATGCTCAGAAGCAATCTTTGGTCCATCCTGATCCATGTAACTTTCAATTTCCAAGTGATAGACACGATAGATTAGCACTCCACAACCGTCCAAGTTCCTTGTAAATAGTAGCGTTCCTAGCCAGGTGCTGTGCCTCACGCCTGTAATCCCAGCACTTTGGGAGGCCAAGGCGAGCAGATCACCTGAGGTCAGCCTGACCAACATGTTGAAACCCCATCTCCACTGAAAATACAAAATTAGCCGGGCATGGTGGTGCATGCCTGTAATCCCAGATACTCAGGAGGCTGAGGCAGGAGAGTTGCTTGACCCTGGGAGGCAGAGGTTGCAGTGAGCCAAGATCGGGCCATTGCACTCCAGCCTGGGCACCAAGAGCAAAACTCCATCTCAAAAAAAAAAAAAAAATAGTAGCGTTCTTATACAGCAGAGGCCAGGAAGCAGAAATGATACCTCCTAGAGTCACTTGAAGCTAAGTTTATGATCTAGGGTTGCTGTAACAAATTACCACAAATTACGTGGCTTAAAACAATAGAAATGTATTATTTCACAGCTCTGGAGGCCAGAGGTCCAAAATCAACGTGCTGGCTGGGCTGTGCTCCCTCTGGAAGCTCTAAGGGAGATAGATTCCTTCCCTGCCTCTCCCAGTTGCTCGTGGCTCCAGACATTCGTGGCTCCAGATGCAGATTGCGGCTGCATCACTCCAATTTCCACCTGTCTTCACGTGACCTTCCCTTCTGTGTCTTCTCTTCTGTCTCCTGTAAGGACACTTCTCATTGGATTTAGGGCCCACTCGGGCAATCAGGATGATCTCACTTGAAATCCTTAACATAAATATATCTGCAATGGCCTTTTTCTCCCCCAAATAATGTCACATTCTCGGGTTCCCAGAGGACCAGTCTTCTGTGGAGCCAGCCTTCCACCCACTATGCCAGGGCTTCTGGATGTGAACTTGGCTCTGTCTGTGAGATGCACTGCGTGGGAGTTGCAAGTAGAAGTGAGGAGGGAGTCATCTTTCTACTGCTCTGGCTGAAGCTGTTGGCAATCACAGTTATGGAGACCTTGGGATTTACTGAAGCAAGTTAACGGGGACAGTCTTTAAATGTGTGAAGGTCAAAGGCAGTTGCAGGGCTGTGCAGTGGCTTCTTGATTTCAAGAGTATCTCCAGCTCTGTGTTCTTAAAATCAACAGGTGCCTGCCAGTCCTCACCTTCCCGGCTGGAGCAGACACAGCTCTCTTTTGAGTCAGTTCCTTGGTGTTGTTCTGGGAGCTATTCTGGGGTCCAACCTAGAACCTACAACTTTCGTATATAATTCCCTATATGAAATCCCTTTCTGCTTAAAATTAGTCGTGTTTCTTGCAACTGAACTCTGCCAAATACATTTTTTTTTTTTTTTTTGCAGCTGAAAGTAAATTTTTAGTATTTAAAATAGTATCATTTTATCCAACACTTTGGGAGGCCAACGTGGGTGGATCACTTGAGGTCAAGAGTTCGAGACCAGCCTGGCTAATGTGGTGAAAATCTGTCTCTACTAAAAATACAAAAATTAGCCAGGTGTGGTGGTTTGTGCCTGTAATCCCAGCCACTTGGGAGGCTGAGGCAGAAGAATCACTTGAACCTGGGAGGCAGAGGTTGCAGTGAGCTGAGATAGCACTACTGCTCTCCAGCATGGGAGACAGAGCGAGACTCTATCTCAATAATAAATAAATAAAATAAAATTATAGCATCACTTTAGATTGAGCTCTACTCTCTTAGGTTTGGCCTATGGTAAACAGGCCAAAAAATGATTTGAATAATGAAGCACAGGAGTTTTTTTTTTAAGTGATAAAACTATTCCGTATGATAGAATAATGGTGGATAAATGATGCTATACATTTGTTAAAACTCACAGAATTTCACAGCACCAAGGGTGACCCTTAATGTATGCAAATTTTTAAAAACTCATTTAGGAGGCTGGGAATCTTCTGAAGAATATAACAAAAGAATCTAATCTATTACAATTATATGAAACAAACCCGGGCATGGTGGTTCACACTTGTCATCCCAGCACTTTGGGAAGCTGAGGTGGGCAGATCACCTGAGGTCAGGAGTTCAAGACCAGCCTGGCCAACATGGTGAAACCTTGTCTCTAAAAAAAATACAAAAATTAGCCAGACATGGTGGCCTGCACCTGTAATCCCAGCTACTTGGGAGGCTGAGGCAGAATAATTGCTTGAACCTGGCAGGCCAAGGGTGCAGTGAGCCAAGATCATGCCATTGCACTCCAGCCTGGCTGACAGAGTGAGACTCCATCTCAAAAAAAAAAAAAAAAAATTAGCTGGGCGTGGTGGCAGGCACCTATAATCCCAGGTACTTAGGAGGCTGAGGCAGGAGAATGGCTTGAACTCAGGAGGTGGAGGTTGCAACAAGCAAGGTCTCACCACTGCACTCCAGCCTGGACAATAGAGCAAGACTCTATCTCAAAACAAAACAATATTATGAAACAACCCCACTGAAGGAGTGGGGAGGAAACATCCAACTTAAGTAACTTTGGAAATGAGTAGAATCTCTAAAATTAAAGGCAAAATGAACTTGTTTTAAAAGTAGTTTTTTAAATTCCCTTTTAAGTAATTATTTTTCTTCTTCATTCTCACCTGGGGCATTTTGTGTAAAAGATATGAGTCCTGTCTTTTTCTCATAAATAAACTGCATATTCTCAAAAATGTAAAATGTGTTCCTAAGCTAATGCAAAGGTGGCAAAATGGTGGCCCAAGGGCCTGATTCAGCCTACGGATACATTTTATTTAGTCTTCATAATGTTTTCAGAATATTGGAGTTAGTTATGTTTCAAAAATCTGAGGATCGTATATAGAGATATGGATTCCCAGCCTTTCTGAAAAAATCAGAAGTTCTAACAGGACTAAGCCCATTTTTGCATTTAATAGTGTGCAAGACAACAGTGGTTACAGCTAAGAAGACGCTGGACTCCTTGTTGTTTTTCTTGAAACAGAGTCTCGATCTGCTGCCCAGGCTGGAGTGCAGCCGCGGGATCTCGGTTACTGCAACTCCACCTCCTGGGTTCCAGCAATTCTCCTGCCTCGGTCTCCTGTGTATCTGGGACCACAGGCACATGCCGCCACACCCAGCTTATTTTTTGTATTTTAGTAGAGACGGGGTTTCACCGTGTTGCCCAGCCTGGTCCCAAATTCCCAAGCTCAGGAAATCCACCTGCCTTGGCCTCCCAAAGTGCTAGGATTACAGGCATGAGCCATCACACCCAGCCAATGCTGGACTCTTTAGAGCTGACTTTGCAACCACCATGTTATTGGGAAGATTCAATCCAGCACTGCCCCCATCTGACAGCTTCCCCTTACTCCTATTTCCCAAAGCTTCCTAACTTGCTTCCTGTTTTCCCAGAGAAAAGAAACCTGGCAATGTGTGACATCACATAGCATCCTTTGCATTTCAGAGAACATCTTAAAAAGACTGTTTAATTGAAAGCAGTGACTCACCAATGACAATCATCTAAGCACCCTGAGGTCTATTCTTGCCCACAAGTGTTTACCTCACTATTCTACCTATTCATGAGGTAGGTGTTAGGCGTATTCTCTATTAAAGCTTGAGAGGTATGCTCTTCATTAGAATCAAGATTCTTTCTTTTTCCTTAATGTAGACATAACAATAGTGAAACAGACCAACTAGTGAGTCTTTAGTGCTGAAAACTACTCGTTAAATTTATTGGTTCTTTGATGTCCAATTGATGGCAAACTCTCATGGTTATTTTGCCAAAGGAAGTCAAAGTCATCAAGTTGCAGTTTTTAATGAGGATTGATACACTTTTATGAAAGGAACTTAGTGGGATTTTTAAAGAACATCCATTTCTCTTCTTCCTAAGTACAGTAACCCTGCCATGGCCCCTCCAGGCCACTCAACACCAGTGTGAATTTGCTGTTCTCTCATAAATTGCACAACCCATCTGACAAAGTATGCTGACTTTTTCACCTAAATATCAACAACTTTCAATTATCCATGAGAAGAAAACATCATTATCAAAAGCCTTTCTCATACTTATTCTATGGAAACCACTGGCCGTATATAGGAAAAATAACAGCTAAAATTTAGATTGGGACATTCATCTTTCCTTTGTGATAAAAAGTTAGGCTGTGACTTGGGAACTCACTACACGCTTCATTGGCAGAAATGCTGTCTTTCTGCTTGAAAGCGTGGGTACTTCAGAAGTGCCTCCCCTCGCTAGGATGAGTAAAAACAATATCATTTTCCCTGATAGCTGCTGAATTGAAGTGAAGGCTTATTTATTTAAACTTTTGAAGCATGAAGCAAAATGCAGCCAGTGTGTACAATGTCTGTCTTAGAGACCATAAGTCAGAGATAAGAGTTTACGAAGCGTTAGGTCAGCAGGATGAGTCCTGCTTTCTCATGTAAACCACGCAGAGCAGAAGGCTACAGCATCAGCCTCTGAATCCCCCTTAAAAAGCAATGGTTTCAGCTCCTTCATTCCCACTATTACACAATTCCATTACTGCTCCTTTCTTTACAAAAATATGTTTTGAATTATTCCACTACTGATTGTTGGTGAAAAGCTCTTTTATTACTTGCTAACAGCATTTGTTATTACCAAGAGTAGTGAGTCTGAAGGCCTTTGCTCTTCAGCCATCCCAGGTCAGCTCCACACAACACTGAGGGGTTGCCAAATCCCATCACATCAGCACCTGACTGCTCCTGTGAGCTTCACACATTCCTTAAAACTTGGCTTGGAGACCTGCAACCTGACCTCCTGCAGTGGAACCTCCTAGCAAGTTATCTCCGGAGCTGCTTGAGCAAAAGTTCAAGTTGCTAAAACAGGTGTAAAAGGTGAAGTTTAACAACCGCCCAGTTAATTAGTCCTTTTACTTTCACCTAAACACAAGCTCTGCACTAGAAGCCCAGGACCCTTCTAAGGTGCACAATTTTTCTGAATTTTTTTGTTATGCTCCAAAATACACTGCCCAACCTCCCATCTCTCATTTTAGGATGAGGCTCTGCATTCCTTTCTTATTGTGGCTGTCACAAATGGCTACAAACATAATGGCTTAAACAACAGAAATTTATTCTCTCCTAGTTCTTTGTTTGTTCGTTTTTGAGATGATGTCTTGCCCTGTCACCCAGGTTGGAGTGCAAAGGCACAATCTCAGCTCACTGCAACCTCCGCCTCCTGGGTTCAAACAATTCTCCTGCCTCAGCCTCCTAAGTAGCTGGGATTATAGGTGCCCACCACCATGCCCAGCTAATTTTTGTAATTTTAGTAGAGACAGGGTTTCACCATGGTGCTCAGGCTGGTCTCAAACTCCTGACCTCGTGATCCATCCGCCTCAGCCTCCCAAAGTGTTGGGATTACAGGTATGAGCCACTGCACCTGGCCTAGTCTCTCCTAGGTCTGAAATACAGAAATTTAAATGGAGTTTTATGAGGCTAAAATCAAAATGTCCACAGGGCTGGTTCTTTCTGGAGCCTCTAGGGGAGAGTCTGTTTCGTGTCTCTCCAGCTTCTGGAGGCTCAGGCATCCTTTGGTTTGTGGCCACATCACTTCAATCTTCAATCCCTGCTTCCATTGTCACATTGACTTCCCATTCTGTTGTCAAATCTCCATCTCTCCCCGTCTTGTAAGGACACTTGGGATTACGTTTAGCATCTACCCAGATAATCCAGGATAATTTCCACATCTTAAGATTTTTAACTTGATAATATCTGCCAAATTTCTTTTGTCATATGAAATAACATTCACAGGTTCCAGGGATAAAGTATGGACATCTCTGGTGAGGATGGGGGTGTCACACACATTGGCCTACCATAGGCCCTAAGCACAAATTAATGATATTGCTATTCTTTCCTTCTACATAGTAAGTTTTCTTTTTAAACTTGGATGTTCAAAGAACACAGTGCTTTATCAAAGTAGTAATTCTCTAAGGAAAGAAATCTTCAGGAGTCTTGTGGATCCTTACAAATGGATGGGGCTCCAAATAGTCAAAGGTTTTGATATTGAATCTAAAAAAAATGTAATTCAGTGACGTCCTATTTCCCCTACTTCTCAGATTGTGGTTTCTAAATACCATTTTCCTCTAAAATGACCCAAAGTTTCTTGGAGAAATAGCTGATTCCAGGTTCAGGATTGGGAATCTACAAGATGAGCCTGTAACATCTTTCTGTGAGAGTTAGAATGCCTTCAAAGATGCCTGAGGTCTCTTAAAAGGACCCCAGAGACAACTTGAAAAAGCTCCCACTGGCCAAGAATCCCAGTGGATGGAAGTACATCAAGTATACATAAATTCATGACTTTAAACTGATATTATATTTTATTTTTTGAAACAGAGCTTTGTTCTTATCACCCAGGCCGGAGTACAATGGCATGATCTCAGCTCACTGCAACCTCTGCCTCCTGGGCTCAAGCAATTCTCCTGCCTCAGCCTCCCAAGTAGCTGGGATTACAGGCATGCACCACCATACCCAGCTAATTTTGTATTTTTAGTAGAGACGGGGTTTCACCATGTTGGTCTCAGACTCCTGACCTGAGGTGATCCGGCCATCTTGGCCTCCCAAAGTGCTGGGATTACAGGTGTGACCCACCGCGCCTGGCCTAAACTGATATTTTAAAAAGACCTCCCTTGTTATATTTGGAGAATGCTGAGGAATCAATTTACTATTTAAAATTTGGTAAATAAAGGCAAAGAAACAAGAATTTGTCCTACTTTTCTTTGGTGAATTATATCCCAGAGTAATCAAATAGTTGATGAGAGCAAGTTTCTTTTCATAGAATCATTTCAGCTTTTAAATGATTAAAGAATTCTGGAATTAGAAAAATCAAAGTAACCCCTAAATAACCTGTGCCTTGCTTTAAAAGACTATTTCTTAAGGGCAAGTTCTAGGTTCACAGCAAGATCCAAAGGAAGGTACAGAGATTTCCCACATCCCCCCAATCTCCACATAACACCTAATGGATTAATGGATCTAGATAATGAGGATTCATGGCTGCTAATATCACAAAAAAAAACAAAAATAACCAGGCATAGGTGCCTCCTGGTAGAAGTACACACCTACGAACCATTACCTAAAAACATCCCACCAAAATGAATCTAATCAACACTCTAGACTAGTAACCAATATACAGGAAATACAGGGGAGAAAAGAACGTGTTAAACACTACTAGATAGGTATAATTTATAAAATTCATATGTGACATACTCTACAGAACCAAATTACAAGAAAAAAAGAGATGGAGAGGCAATTTATAAATTAAAAGAGATTCAATGACCAATCAATCACAAGGTTTAAATTCTAGTGCATCCTTATTCAAAAAAAACTGTAAAAATTGAACAATAAGACAATCAAAGAAATGTGGACTCTAACCAGATAGTTGATGTTGTTAAGAAACTGTAATTCATTTATTTCAGAAGTGTTTTTTTTTGGAGGGGGGGTGGTTTCAGAGTGTTACTCTGTTATCCAAGCTGGAGTGCAGGGGTGTGATCTCTGCTTACTGCAAACTTCGCCTCCCAGGTTCAAGTGATTCTTGTGCCTCAGCCTCCTGAGTAGCTGAGGTGCACGCCATCACATCCAGCTAATTTTTTGTATTGTTAGTAGAGACAGGATTTCACTATGTTAGCCAGGCTGGTCTGGAACTCCTGGCCTCAAGTGAACCTCCCACCTCAGCCTCCCAAAGTGCTAAGATTACAGGTGTGAACCACCACGCCTTGCCTTAAAAGACTATTTTTTAAGGGCAGTTCTAGGTTCCCAGCAAGATCCAAAGGAAGGTATAGAGATTTTCCATAACCCCCTGAGTGCCACACAATCACAACCTACTCCATTATCAACACTTCCCACCAGAGTGGTACATTTCTTACAACTGATGAACCTAAATGGACACATCATAATCCCCCAAAGCCCCTAGCTGACTTTAGGATTCAGTCTTAGTATTGTAAATTCTATGGGTTTGCACTAATGTATAATGAAATGTATCCACCATTATGGTATCATCCAGTGTATTTCCACTCCCTGAAACACTCTGTGCTCTACCTGTTCATCCCTGCCCACACCGAATGCCTGGCAACCACTGAGGTTTTATTGTCGCCAGTGTTTTGCCTTTTCCAGAATGTCATGCAGTTGGAATCATATAGTATGAAGAGCTTTCTAACTGGCCTCTTTCTCTTAGAAGTATGCATCTAAGTTTCCTCTATTCCTATTCATAGCTTGACAGCTCATTTCTTTTTAGCACTGAATAATATTCCATTGTCTCCATGTGCCATAGCTTATTTGTTCACCTACTGAAGAAAATCCTGGTCGCTTCCAAGGCTTGGCAATTATGAATAAAACTGCTATAAACACTTGTGTGCAGGCTTTTGTGTTTTCAGTTCATTTGGATAAATATGAAGGAGCACAACTGCAGAGTCATGTGACAAGAATACTGTTCATTTCTTAAGACACCATCAAACTGTCATCCAAAGTAGCTGTACTATTTTGCAATGGTATGAGAGTTCTGTTGCTCCACATCCTGATCAACAGTGGGTGTTGTCTGTGTTCTGGGTCATTTTAATAGATCAGTAGTGGAATCTCCTTACTGTTTTAATTTGTATTTCCCTAAGGACATATGATGCGAAGCATCTTTCCATATGCTTATTTGCCATTTACTTTTATATATATGTATATTATTGCACTTTAGGTTCTGGGGTACATGTGCAAAACATGCAGGATTGTTGCATAGGTACATACATGGCAATGTGGTTCGCTGCCTCCATCCCCCTGTTACCTATATCTGGCATGTCTCTCCCTGTTATCCCTTCCCAACTCTACTACCCCCCGCTGTCCCTCCCCTATTCCCCCCTCAACAGACCCCAGTGTGTGATGCTCCCCTCCCTGTGTCCATGTATTCTCATTGTTCAATACCCACCTATGAGTGAGAACAGGCGGTGTTTGATTTTCTGTTCTTGTGTCAGTTTGCTGAGAATGATGGTTTCCAGATTCATCCATGTCCCTACAAAGGACCACCAACTCATTGTTTTTTATGGCTGCATTGTATTCCATGGTGTATATGTGCCACATTTTCACTGTCCAGTCTATCATCGTGTGCATGGTTTTCTATGATCTTGTCCTTAATTCATCCCCAGACTTTATAGCCTAAAGGTCAATTATTCTGACCTTTAGGTCACATCAGGCATCCTCTCAGTACTTCTCATCCAAAGTACTGCTTTATCTAACTGGTCCCCCTGCTCCAATCTGGCCCAGTTGCTCTCTAAATCCTTCATCCTTACCATGGGTATTACTTGTCTTGCTCAAGTAAGTTATAGTGAATATTTTCTAAGGCCTATGTCTTCCTTTCTCCTTACATACTCCTTTTTATTAGATTGCATCCTCTAGTAGCTTTCTGAGAAGGGGTACATGCAAAGTAAAATTTTGGGGAATCGTCTGTTTCTGAAAATGACTTTATACTAACCTTACACTTGATTGATAGTTTAGACAGGTATAAAATTTTGTGTTGGAGATCATTTTCCCTTAGAATTTTTAAGACATTTCTCCCCTATCTTTTAGCTTTCTGTGTTGCCATTAAGTGATCAAATGCCATACTGATTTGTGATATTTCATGTAGTTATACATTGGTGTGGATCTTCTTTCATTGTCTTGAGATCCTTTCAATGTAGAAATTCATGTACATCAGTTCTGAGAAGTTTTCTTGAATTATGTGTTTAATATTGTCTCATCTCTGTTATATCTCTGAAACTGTTGTTACTTAGGTGTTGGACTTTATGGATTTATGCCCTACTTTTTCTTGTTTTTGTCTTATCTTGTCTTTTTTTATTGTTATATGTTGTATGAATATCCTTAACCTTTTTAATCCTTTTGTAGAATATCAAAAATATCTATTGTATTAGCCAGAGTTCCCTAGAAAAACTGAAGTAATAGGATATGGAAACACCTAGATACATAGCTATATAGATATACAGCTGATCCTTGAACAACACGGATTTGAATTGTGTGGTCCACTTATACACAGATTTTCTTCTGCCACCCCTGAGACAGCAAGATCAACCCCCTCCATTTCTACCTCCTCAGCCTACTCAGTGTATGAAGGCCTTTATAATGAGTGATCTAATTCCACTTAATGAATAGTAAATATATTTTCTCTTCCTCATGATTTTCTTTTTTTAATTTTTAAATTATTATTAATATTATTATAGAGATGGGATCTTGCTTTGTTGTCCAGGCTGGTCTTGAACTCCTGGCTTCAAGTGATTCTCCGACCTTGGCCTCCCACAGTGTTAGGATTACAGGTGTGAGCCACCATGCCTGGCCTCATAATTTTCTTAATAACATTTTCTTTTCCCTACCTTACTTTAAGAATGCAGCATATAATAAATATACAAAAATATGTGCTAATTGACTGTTTATGTTATTGGTAAGGCTTCCAGTCAAATATCACCTATTGATTTTGGGGAGTCCAAAGTTATATTTGGATATTTTTTCTTTTCTTTTCTTTTCTTTTTATAGCAATAGAGTCTCGCTATATTGTCCAGGCTGGTCTTGAACTCCTGGGTTCAAGCATTCTTCCCTCCTTGACCTCCCAAAGTGCTGGGGTTATAGACATGAGCCACCATATCCAGGCCCTACTTTGTTAAAGCGTCAACTGTATAGATTTATTATGGGAATTGGCTCACATGACTATGGAGGCTGAGAAGTCCCACCATTTGTGCCTGTAAGGTAGAGAACCAGGAAGGCCAGTGGTGTAATTCAGTCAGAGTTCACAGGCTTGAGAAGGTAGGAGTGAGGAGGAGCAGTGTGCTGGTGTAAGTTCCAGAGTCTGAAAGCCTGAGAATAAGAAGCCTTGGTGTCCCAGGGCAAGATCAGAGAGATAATTTGCCTGTCTCCTCTGCCTTTTTGTTCTGTGTGGGCCTTCACTGGATTAGATAGTACCCACCCACATTGGTGAGGGTGAATCTTTACTCAATCTACTCATTCAAATGCTAGTCTCTGCCAGAAAGTCTCTCACAAACACAACCAGAAATGATGTTTTATGAGCTATCTGGGCATCCCTTACCCCAGTCAAGCTGACATTAAAACATTCTTCTACTGTGGTAGATTTGATGATTTAAATTTCTACTCCATTAAAAAATTTTGTTTGAATTCCTAAATATAAGATTTTATTGGCTGGGTGCCATGGCTCATGCCTGTAATCTCAGCACTTTGAGAGTCCAAGGCAGGCGAATCACCTGAGGTCTGGAGTTCGAGACCAGTCTGCCCAACATGGAGAAACCCCGTCTCTACTAAAAATACAAAATTAGCCAGGCGTGGTGGTGCTGTAATCCCATCTACTTGGGAGGCTGAGGCAGGAGAATAGTTTGAACCCAGGAAGCGGAGGTTGTGGTGAGCCGAGATGGTGCCATTGCACTCCAGACAGGGCAACAAAAGCAAAACTGTGTCTCAAAAAAAAAAAAAAATCAACAAGATTTCATCTTGCCTTTCTGAGAATATTAATTGTGGAGTTTCTTTCTTTGTTGTTGTTTTATTTTTATTTATTTTTTTGTACATGCATGTCTTCTACACATTTTTTTCCCTGAGTTCTTTCTTTCAGGTTTTTTAATGTGTTTTTCATATAGATACTTTTCCCAAGTTTTTAAAGCTACTTGTTTAAGTGCTGAGTAGGGAAGGGTCTTACAGATCAATATGTAGAGTTTTATGTAATATTCCTGTTTTTAGTAGGGCACCTCTGACTTTACCTGTTCTTGGTGTTCCCAGGTTCAACATCTCTCTGATTCAACTTCTCAATAGAGAATAAACCTTTCATTTTAAACCTGGGTGGAGGAGTAGTAACTTTACTATACAAGGTTGACAAAAGGATATAGAAATATAAGTGCTTCTTATTTAGACTTTTAACTCAACTTTCTCTTTTTTTGTTTTTTTTTTTTGAGACGGAGTCTTGCTCTGTCACCAGGCTGGAGTGCTGTGGCGCAACCTCTCGGCTCACTGCAACCTCTGCCTCCTGGGTTTAAGCGATTCTTCCGCCTCAGCCTCCCAAGTAGCTGGGACTACAGGCACGTGCCACCACACCCGGCTAATTTTTTGTATTTTTAGTAGAGACGGGGTTTCATCGAGGCCAGGATGGTCTCGATCTTTTGACCTCTTGATCCACCCGCCTCGGCCTCCCAAAGTGCTGGGATTACAGGCGTGAGCCACTATGCCCGGCCAACTTTCTATTTTTACCTTTACTTACTCCTGTGCCTTTAGAGGTACCGGATACCTACTGTTCCTAAGCCTTTCCTTCTTTCTTTCTTTTTTGTTTGAGACGGGGTTTCATCATTTTGGCCAGGTTGGTCTTGAACTCCTGACCTCGTGATCCACTCGCCTCAGCCTCCCAAAGTACTGGGAAGACAGGCGTGAGCCACCGCGGCCGGCCTTCCTAAGCCTTTCTGATGTTGTATAAGAGGGTGTGCTTGTTTTTTGTCCTCTTTCTTTAGTATAGCCACTTACGTTTTACCTTTTTTTCTGTTCATACAGTAAGTTGTATGTCTAGTTTCCATTTTCCAAAATTTTTAACATTTCTTACTACTGCCATCTTAACTTCAACTCTGTTTTTATAAATCTGTGTCTTCTTTTATTGAGATATGCTTAACATACCAATTCAGTAGGGTTTAAATAATTTTTTTAAAGACTCAGAGTCTCAATATATTGCCCAGGCTGATCTTGAACTCCTGGGCTCAAGTGACTCTTCTGCCTCAGTTTCCTGTGTAGGTGGGATTTTTTTGTATTCTATGCAGGACGCCACCATGCCTGGCATTTTTTTGTGTACTCACAAGGTCATAACTACCACCATGATATAATTGCAGAACATTTTTATCACCCCAAAAAGAAACTCTATACCAATTAGCAGTCACTCCCATTTTACCCTCCCCGCAGCCCCTGGTAATAGTAATTTCTATCTCTATGAATTTGCCTATTCTAGATATTGCATACAAATGACATTATACAATATGTAGTCTTTTGCATCTGGCTTCTTTTACTGATCATAATGTTTTTAAGATTCATCAATGTCGGCTGGGCGCAGTGGCTCACTCAGCACTTTGGGAGGCCAAGGTGGGTGGATGACCTGGGATCAGGAGTTCGAGACCAGCCTGGCCAACATAGTGAAACCCGTCTCTACTAAAAATACAAAAAATTATCCAGGCATGGTGGTGGGCACCTGTAATCCCAGCTACTCAGGAGGCTGAGGCAGGAGAATCGCTTGAATCCAGGAGGCAGAGATTGCAGTGAGCCAAGACCGTGCCACTATACTCCAGCCTGGGCAACAAGACTGAAACTCTGTCTCAAAAAAAAAAAAAAAAAAAAAAAAAGATTCAGTGATGTTGTAATATATTCCAGCACTTGGTTCCTTGTGGATAAATAATATTTTTTGATTGTATGGGGTACACCACATTTTGTTTATTCATTCGTCACTTGATGGACCTTTGGATCACTTTCACCTCTTGGATTCTATGAAAATACTGCTATGAACATCTGTATGCAAGTTTTTGTTTGAACACCTTTTTTTACATTTCTTTTAGGCAGGGAATTTCTAGGGCATTTGGTAACTCCTTGTTTAACTTTTTAAAGCATTGCCAAACTTTTTTAAAGCAGCTGCTTCATTTTACCTGCCTGCAATGTATGAGGGTTCTAATTTCTCCATATCCTTTCCAACACTTGTTATTGTTATCTTTTTTATTGTAGCCATCCTAGTACATGTGAAGTAGTATCTCATTGTGGGTTTGTTTGGCATTTCCCTAACAATTGATGATGTTGAGCATCTTTTCATGTGTTTTTGGCCAAGGGTTTGTCTTCTTGGAGAAATGTCTACTCAAATCTTTTGCCTATTTTCAATTGGGTTGAAGTTAAGATAGCAATTCAGATCTGGACTGTTGAATCGTAACAGTCTTTACATATTCCGGATACTAGACCTTTATATTATATGATTTGCAAATATTTTCTCCCATCTTGTGGATTGTCTTTTTACTTTCTTGATAGTGTCCTTTGGAGTACAGTTTTTCATTTTCATGAAGTCCAATTTGTTTTTTCTTTGGATGCTTATGCTTTATGTGTTATATCTAAGAAAGGGTTACCTTAACCAAGTTCACAAAACTTTGTACCTATTTTTATTCTAAGAGTTTTATAGTATTAGCTTTTACATTTAGGTATTTGATCCATTTTCAGTTAATTTTTAAATATGGCTTCAGGTAGGAGTACAAAATCATTTTTTTACATATGGGTACCCAGTTATCCTAGCACCATTTAAAAAAAAGACTGTTCTTTCCCCATTGAATGGTTTTGGCGCTGTATTAGCCCATTCTCCCACTGCTAATAAAGTCATACCCTAGACTGGGTAATTTATAAAGGAAAGAAGTTTAATTGACTCACTGTTCAGCATGGCTGGGGAGGCCTCAGGAAGCTTACAATCATGGGAGGAGAAGAAGCGAACACGTACTTCACATGGCAGCAGCAAGGAGAAATGCTGAGCAGAAGGGGGAAAAGCCCCAGATCTTGTGAGAACTCTCTCACTATTATAAGAACAGCATGGAGGTAATCACCCCCATGATTCAATTATTTCCCACTGGGTCCCTCCCGTGACACATGGGGATTATGGGAGCTACAATTCAAGATGAGATTTGGGTGAGAACACAGCCAAACCACATCAGGCACTTATGTCAAAAATCAATTTGCTGTGAAATATGAGGGTTTATTTCTAGATTCTCAATTCTGTTTCATTGGTTTCTATGTCTGCCTTATGCCAGTACCACACAGTCTTAGTTACTGTAACTTCGAATAAGTTTTGAAATTGGGAATGTGACTCTTACAACGTTGTTCTTCTTTTTCTAGATTGTTTTGGTTATTCTGGGTCTTTTACATTTCCTTATGAATTTTAAGATCAGCTTATCAATTTCTCTCCAAAAAGCCAGCTGGGATTTTGATAGGGATTGCATTGAATTTGTAGATCGGTTTGGGGAGTGTGCCATGTTAACAATATTAAGTCTAACAACCTATGAACATGCAGTGTCTTTCTATTATTTAGGCCTTTAAGTTCTTTCAACAATGTTCTGTAGTTTTCATTGTATAAGTCTTAAACTTCTTTTGTTAAATGTGTTCCTAAGTATTTAATTTTTGTGTTATTACAATTAGCACTGTTTTTTATGTTTCACCTTTGAATTGTTCATTGCTCATATATAGAAATATAGTGCCAGCCTGGGCAACATGATGAAATCCCATCTCTACTAAAAATACAAAACTTACCTGGGCATGGTGATGCCCACCTGTAGTCCCAGCTACTCAGGAGGCTAAGGTGGGAGAATCACCTAAATCTGGGAAGTTGAGGCTGCAGTAAGCCGTGTTCACACTACTGCACTCCAGTCTAGGCAACAGGAGTGAGACCCTGTCCAAAAGAGAAAAATGATCTTGTATCTTGCAACCCTGCTGAACTAGTATATTAGCTCAAATAGTTTCTTAGACTTCTTAGGATTTTTTTTTTTATACCAGATCATGTCATTTGCAAGCAGAGATCATTTTACATCTTCCTTTCCAATCTGGATGCTTTTATTTCTTTTTCTTGCCTAATTGTGCTGGTTAGAACCTGCAGTGCATTGTTGAGTAGAAATGGCAAGTGGACACCTTTGCATTGTTACTGATAGGAGGAAAGCACATTTTGTCTTTTGCCATCAAGTATAGTGTTAACTGTGGGGTTTTTGTAGATACTCTTTATCAGGTTGAGGAAATTCTCTTTTATTCTTAGTGTGTTTAGTTTTAGTTTTATTATAAAGGGTGTTAGACCTCATCGAGTAGTTTTTCCACATCTATTGAAATGATTAGGTAGTAGGGTTTAAGTCTTTTTAAAATCCCTTCAGTGATATTTTAGCAGAGGTTTTGGAGGGAAAAAAAAACATTTTTCTGTTTGTGTTTAATCTGATATGTTTAACTGCAAGATACAAAAGAGATTAGAAAAAGATATTAGGCACTGGGCACTAGGAGGGCTAGGGGGGCATGGATCACTTGAGGCCAGGAGTTTGAGACCAGCCAGGCCAACATGATGAAACCTGTCTATACTAAAAATACAAAAAAAAAAAAAAAAAAAAAAAATTTGTTGGATGTGGTGCACACACCTGTAATCCCAGCTACTCAGGAGGCTGAGGTATGAGAATCATTGGAACCCTGGAAATAAAGGTTGCAGTGAGCTGAGATTGTACCACTGTACTCTGGGCAACAGAGTGAGACTCTGTCTCAAAAAAAAAAAAGATAATTAGGAATGAATGTAGTTTGTTTGAAGTTGGTCATAGCTAGAAGTGTTTAAGAAATTTGGAAGTTTAGGAAGGGTAACTGTCTGATCATGCTTAAAACACCTTATTCATTATTTTTAAGTGTATAATTAAAATAATAAATAACAACGTATCATCCCTCTAAGAAAAAGGAAAAGTATAGGGTTTTATTGGATGACTCAGCAGTTTTGCATCTGGTCTTGTTACCTTCAATTCTTTCTCTCTATCAGAGCTATCTTTCTAAAACCTAAATTGGATCTGGTTAAAACCTTTCACTAACTCCCCATGTTATGATGGCATACAAACCTTATGATATGGCAGCTTTTTTTCCTCCATCTAGCAGAATTCTTCCTTCAAACTGTTTTCTCCAGCTATGCCAAACAATGTACAGTTCCAGAATTCATAGTGCCTTCTCTTATCTCTTGGCCTTAATACAAACTGTTTTGTTTACCTAGAACTGTAGTTCTCAAACTTTTTTTTTTTTTCTTTTTTCTTTTTTTTTTTTTTTAAAGACGGGGTTTCACCATGTTGGTCAGGCTGGTGTTGAACTCCTGACCTCAGGTGATCCACCCGCCTTGGCCTCCAAAGTGCTTTCAGGATCTCTTCATACTCTTAAAAATAACTGGGCCGGGTGTGGTGGCCCACGCCTGTAATATCAGCACTTTGGGAGGCTGAGGCAGGCGGATGACAAGGTCAAGAGATCAAGACCACCCTGGCCAATATGTTGAAACCCCGTGCCTACTAAAAATACAAAAATTAGCTGGGTGTGGTGGTGTGTGCCTGTAGTCCCAGCTACTCGGGAGGCTGAGGCAGGAGAATTGCTTGAACCCAGGAGGCGGAGGTTGCAGTCAGCTGAGATTGCACCACTGCACTCCAGCCTGCTCAACAGAGTGAGACTCCACCCCCCCTCAAAAAAATTGAGGATTTCATGGAGCTTTATGAAGGATATATCTATCAAATTGTTAATGAAACTCCAGGGGTTTGATGTAGGTCCCATTGCTTGCCGCACAGAAAGCTGGTGCCTGAGACTATGAGTATTGCCAGGGAATAGGGCTTTAATTTGGTGCTACAGCTGAGGAGATGGGAGATTAGTCTCAAATTCATCTCCCTGACCGACTAAACTTGGGGGTTTCTATAGCAGGTAAGAAGTGTAACCACGTGTGGGAAAATGGGAATTAGGGAGGGCTAAGGAAAAGGAGTTGGTCAGTAGGAAGCCGATAGTTGGATAGGCAATCATGACAGGTGAGTGCTCAAATTTTAAGACTGGGAGCATCAATTTCTATGTTTAGTCAAAGAAACCATAAACATCAGTTCTATGGGACAATTGGACCACTTTCAAAATATACTACATTTGAATTTTAAACAAAAATTTTAAATATTAATTCATTTAAAATAATAATAAGCCTATACCATATTAACACAAATAGCTTTTTTTTTTTTTTTTTGAGATGGAGTCTGTATTGAAGTGTGCAATCTTGGCTCACCGCAACCTCTGCCTCCTGGGTTCAAGTGATTCTCCTGCCTCAGCCTTCTGAGTAGCTGGGATTTCAGGCATGTGCCACCACGCCTGGCTAATTTTTGTATTTTTAGTAGAGATGGGATTTTGCCATGTTGGCCAGGCTGCTCTGAAACCCTGACCTCAAGTGATCTGCCCGCCTGGGTCTCCCAAAGTGTTAGGATTACAGGCATGAGCTACTATAGCCTAAATAGCATTTTTATTAAAAATATTTTCCAAACCAAAACAATTAGAGAGAATAGTAGCATTGTTTACACTTTTGCATATCTTTTAAACCTCTAGCTTAATAATAGAAGACAGCTGAATTCTCATATCTGCTTCTGCATTCAGACTGTTACAAAATGTTGTTTTGGTTGGAGAATATGAAGGAAGTCTAGCCTTATACAGATATGTAGTTTGAAAAACAGGAGTCTTTTAAATTGCCTTTTCTTCTTTGATATAACACCAAAACTAGAGAAATAGTAGTGTCTTACAGGTTCCCTGCATTGTGAAATCTAAAACTACATCAGTGAACTTTTCAGACTCTCTTATATTAAAGTTCACAGGTTTATGTGCACTACAAAAGGATCTTTTACCCATATGGGATTCATGCAGAAAATGCTGCTTCACTTAAGTAGAGCAGATCTTCCAAATGTATATTTCATTATACAGTATCAAAAGATCATGTTCATTAATATCATCATCTTATCAGAAAAGTCTTTAGAACTGGGAAGCTGTCAGGTTCATGGAGGAAGTACGTTTTCCTCCTTTTTTCTCCCATGTTGTACAGATGTACAGTTTTCCAAAATTTTAATTTTTCATGTGAAAGCTTGACTTGTTATCACTGATAACAAATACTATCACTTGTTTTCCTTGAAGTGACAGGCTTATTTTGTTCATTTTTGAGAAAATTTCTGCCAATACCCAAGTGTGAATAACCATGATTTTTGTACATTAGTTCTTTCAAGTAAAAATGGTGTTTTATGAAAAAAGCAGCTAGTTGAGCTTGCATGTCAAACAATCTTCCAGCGCTGTTCTTTAAGACAACTTTTATGCTTTGGTTTGTAGCAGAAATTTTTTATGCATACTTCTAGTTTGTACACAGAAATTAAAAAGGCATATACTTAAGGGGCAAGGGGCAAGATTTAATGAAGTTAATATTTACTGTATCTTCAAGAACATTTGTAAATGAAACTGGCTGTATTAGTTAGCTTGGGCTGTCATAACAAAATACACAAACTGGGGTGGCTTAAACAACTATTTTCTCACAGTTCTGGAGGCTAAAAAGGCCAAGATCGAGACTTTCTATTGGATCATTTTGTTTTGGAAAGACAAAGTATGAATTTAGAGAAGTAGAAGAGAATATAGTAATTTCATTCTCTCTATTTAGAGTAAACATTATAGAAGCAAAATATTTACTTATACTTAATCAGATTTCCAAATTGTCCTGGAGAGTAAAATATCCTCTTCCATGATCTAATGAGAAAATTAAGTTGGAGGTTAAATACCTTGCATCATACCCCCAAACAGATAAGACAGGAATTAGAAACCAGGTCTCATGTAATGAGACCCCCTTGAGCGTGGATGCCTGTCTGTGGGATGGCAGTGCAGGGTGGGATCAATTCTCTGTTTAAGAGCAAGACCGAAGGTCAATTCACCTTTCCTTTTTGAGCTGGGTTATTTGAGCAGTACAATGTATACTTTCTGAAGAGATTTCTGGAAGCAATTGCAGAAGTGTCTTATACAGGATAGAATCTGTTGTCCAAAGAAAAATAGCCCTTAGAGAGAAGTTGTGCTTCCCCTTTGCTACCTCATATTTTATGTGCTGCCTCTCATCTGTTCCTTTTCCTCTAGTTCAAAATGCAGGATCTGAGAAGGAAATGGAGCTGTCATCAGGTCTAAACCTGAACAGAATGTTTCCTCAGTTAGTAAATGGAAAAATTATTTTTAAAAATCTTCATGTAGGTTTGTGAAATACCAAGACACTGATTTGTGCTCTAGTTTGCAATCATGATAATTATATTTATATTAATTAGTATTAATCATGAGCATTTTAAACTTTCTGAATTTCTCTATCCTAATTCTGTGATTCAGTGAAAAATATTTATACTCAAGATTAAGGTTCAAGTTTCTGTCCTACCACTTAACAACTGTGTGACCTTGGGCAATTTCTTCATTTGTAAAATGGAGATAATAATCCCAGTCATATCTGACTCCTAGGTTTGTTGTAAGGTTCAATTGGATAACGTATGTGCAAGTATTTGGTAAGCTTTCAAGAGCAATACAAATGTTTTTATTGAAGTTATGAAAGTCATTACCCTGTTTAAAACACAGTAAGCGTTGAAGATGGCAGTACATCTCTTAAGATTCTAAAATAGTGTCAAGAAATGTTCAGTCCTATCCTAGCATGCACTAACCTAGGTCTATGAATAAGTCAAGGAGCCCTCTGATTGGTTGCTTGCCAGATATATTAGTTTGATCCCTTCATTTATACTTCTGGAAAATATATAGATGCTTAATGTTAGGTTTGTCTGCATACAGCAGGGAAACCTAAAATACTGTGGTTTAAACAAGATAGAAGATTATTTCTCTTTCATAGAAAAGAAGTCTAAAAATAGGCAGTCACAGCTGGTAGGGTATACTCCAACGTTTCATCAGGACTCAAGCATCTATTTTTCTGTAACATCCTAACCATAGATTCCATTCTTTACCTCATGACCCATGAGGGCTGAAGGAACTCCTTCTTATCCCTTGGGATAAATGAAGGACATCTCTCAACTGAATTAGTCCCATTTAAGTACTTTCTTTTTTCTTTCGTTTTTTTTTGAGACAGATTTCACTCTTGTTGCCCAGGCTGGAATGCAGTGGTGCGATCTTGGCTCACTGCAACCTCCACCTCCCAGGTTCAAGTGATTCTCCTGCCTCAGCCTCCTCAGTAGCTGGGATTACAGGTGTCTGCCACCATGCCCAGCCAATTTTTTCATTTTTTCAGTAGAGGCAGAATTTCACCATATTGTCCAGACTGGTCTGGAACTCCTGACCTCAGATGATCTGCCTGCCTTGGCCTCCCAAAGTGCTGGGATTACAGGCGTGAGCCTGTGCTCAGCCCCACCATTTAAGTACTTTCTAGAAAATTCACACAGTATTTTGCTTACATTTTATGATGGAATTACATGACTAAGGGCTAGCTATAAGAGAAGCTGAGAAATACAATCTTTATGCTGGTGACCATGAGCCCAGATATGTACTGAAGGGTGTGTGTGTGTGTGTGTGTGTGTGTGTGTGTGTGTGTGTGTGTGTGTTGAAGAGGGTAGTTTATAGTTGAAAACATTCATATTTTCACATAATGCTGTGGCAGAGATTTCAAGTTGCCAGCTTTGGCATCCTCTTCTTCCTTAGAAACATACTTGCAATTTTGGCCAGGCATGATGTCTTACACCTGTAAGCCCAGTGCTTTGGGAAACTGAGGTGGGAAGATTGCTTGAGGCTAGAAGTTTGAGACTACTCTGGGCAACATAGCAAGACCCCATCTCTACCAAAAAACAAAAACAAAAAATTAGCTGGGTTTGGTGGTGCACACCTGTAGTCCCAGCTACTCCGGGGGCTGAGGCAGGAGAATTCCTTGAGCCCAAGTGTGGAGGTTGTGGTGAGCTATGATTGCACCAATGCACTCCAGTGTGGGTAACAGAGCAAGACCTTGTCTTAAAGACAAAACAGCCCAGGCATGGTGGCTCATGCCTGTAATCCCAGCACTTTGGGAGGCCGAGGTGGGCAGATCACTTGAGATCAGGAGTTTGAGACCAGCCTGGCCAACATGGTGAAACCCTGTTTATACCAAGAAATGAAACCAAACCGAAACAAAAATTAGCTGGATGTGGTGGTGTGCGCCTGTAGTCCCAGCTACTTGGGAGGCTGAGGCAGGAGGCTCACTTGAACCTGGGAGGTAGAGGTTGCAGTGAGCTGAGATCATACCACTGCACTCCAGTAAGACTTTATCAAAAGAGAAAAAACAAAAAAAACCCCACAAAAAATACTACAATTTTTACCTGGAGATTGGAGAAATTAGGGAAGACACCAAATAAAATATATTTCCTTATAAAATAAAAATGAAAATAAATTTTAAAAAAGCTGGGTGGAGTGGCTCACACCTATAATCTCAGCACTTTGGGAGGCTGAGGCAGGAGGATTACTTGAGCCCAGGAGTTTGACAGCAGCCTAGGTGACATAGTGGGACCTTGTCTCTACAAAAAAAATTAAAAATTAGCCAGGCATGGGGGTGCACACTTGTAATCCCCGCTACTTAGGAGGCTGAGGAAGGAGGATCTTGAGGTTGGAAGGTCAAGGCTGCAGTGAGCTGTGATCACACCACAGCACTCCAGCCTGGGCGACAGAGCATGACCCTCTGTCAAAAAATTTTTATAAGTTAAAAAAGAGAATATATTCTTATAGTGCAATAACAAAGTGATTTGTGCAGGGAAAACTAAAATTTCTGGAGACATATTTTTAAACTCAGCAGTATCTGTATAAATAAATATTTATAATGTGAAAAAAGTACTTCATTAAATTTTGAAAAATATATTAAGGAAAGTGAAGAAGGAAAGAAAAATGAGAAAGAAAAAATGCTAGAAATACAGGGGATACACTGGTTTAATTTGAACCCTCTTTTGTATATGTACATTTAGCTCTTTTTACTTTAGCTTTTCTCATCTCTTAGGAAATGAAAATGTTCAGTTGTTGCCATGATTTTGCTTGCTTTGTACAAATAAAAATGTTGGCTTTCTGGTTATAGATGGAAATATGGAAAACTTTAGAGCTACTTTGAGCAAGTCCAATAACTTTGAATCATTGAATCAAGAGAGAAAAAAATGAAGAAAATATTTCAAGTTCTTTATCTGTAAAATGATGGAGATAAGATGATCTGAAAGTCCTTCTACTTTTTAGGTTTTTGTAATTCAGGAGCAGTGGTAAGAATAGTAATGAAGTTTCTAACTACTACTTCCAAGTTAAGTACAATCCAGAGAGGCCAGAGGGACAGACTCTGTGGGAGGATGTTGGAGGACTTAAGTGACTTTAAGTCCTGGTGAAGAGGAATTGTGTGTTTAATGGAAACTGAAGAGGACAAGAAATTTTCAGGTCAGGGGGCTTAATGGGTCATCACTGTGTTTGTTGCAGAGTTTAAGGAGAGTGGTAGGGAAAGTGATGGAGAAAAAGAAAATGGACTCTGTGCTCCTAGGAAGAAAGATGTGAGTTCTGGCATTGTTTTCTAACATGTGGGCAGTGAACCCCTGGGGCTGGGGGGTGCTATAGATGTGCTTTAGGAGGTTCTTGAATGCTCTGAAATTGTATGCAACATATTATATTCATTTTTCTGTGAGAAAGCATTTATAGCTTTAAGCAGATGCTTATCATAAGCTAACAAAGCCACTCACTCTTAAAGATGAATGATAAAGACTTTAAATGATTAAAAATGGAGACAAAGTGACACTTCAGTGGTCCTGCAGTGGGTGGACATAGTCACTGTGATATTTTCAGAATAAGCTAGGTTTCAGTAACACACACACACACACACACACACACACACACACATGCACACATACAAAGGATGAGAAAAATGTATAGAATCGTGGGGAATTTGCTGTACAGTTTTGGGTTTGGGCTTGCTATTATTAGCTGCACCTTGGGCATGTTACATAACCTCCCTAAGCCTCAATTTCCTCCGCTATAAAATAAGGATAAAAGTACCTTAAATAGTGGTTGTAAAAATTAGACACAATGTAGGTTGAGCACATAGTACAGTGCTTGGCACATAATAGCTATTTGGTAACCCTCTCCCCCAGCGGGGGTTTTTAAGTTTTTGTGTTTATTTTAAGGTCCATTTTGTATACAGTCATCCCTCAGTATACGCAGGGGATTAGTTCCAGGACCTTCTGAGTATACCAAAATCTGTGCATACTCAAATCCTGCATTTGGCCATGTGGAACCCGAATCTTTGAGAAGTTGGCCTTCCCTATACATGGATTTTGCTTCCGGAGAATACTGAGTTTTCAACCTACATTTCGTCGAAAAAAAAACCCTCGCTTTTAAGTGGACCCAAGCTATTGAAATCCGTATTGTTCAAAGGTCAACTGTATTTCACTTTGAAGGACTGGTCTTCAGCAAGCCCATCTTCCAAACCACTCAGTGATCCTCACACTCAAGACCATATCTTATTAAGTGGTTCATTTAGAGGCTCTTTCCCATGCAGATTTGCAAGCGGAGTGTGTAAAAATCACACATTGCATTTGTTGCCTGGCAGCACGTGTCCTTGAGTGGTAGTACATGGTTTGCATTGTAATGTTATCACTGCTGGGGCCAGCTGGCTAGACATGTACTGCCACATGGGCTAGGGATTCCATTCCTCAACAAAACAGCAGCCAGCACTAGGGTTAACAGAAAATGACAAACCAGGCATGGATGAGGGAGGCGCCAGCACAGCAGCGGGATGTCCTTTGATTTGCTTCTGTTATTTGCATGTCTCTCTTGTGATGTCTGTGAAATGTTTAGAATGACAAAGTTTTTAAAAGACCTGCTGACTCTGCCTGAAAAATGTGAAAAACCTCCCGTTTAGAGACCTATTATGTCCAGCTAGCCTGCATTTTCTATATCTTTTTCTTTATTTTTTATTAATGCAAACATTTGCATGAAGACAGAACCTTTGTTTCTTAAAGAGTTCATCTGCTCCTGCTGCTTACTGGCCCTGCCACGGAAGAGCACAACAGAACCTTTGTTAGGCTTTCAGCAAAGCTGTTTATGAACGGTGGCTTACTGAGGACTGCTTCCTGTGCTGTGTGCTTCCATTTTGTCTAAAAAGAAAAAAAGAAAATAGTTCTTAGGAGTGAAAAGAATTTGGACTTTCTTTTATTCAAGTCCTGGATGTTGAAATGACAAGTAGCCCCCAAATTTGTGAGGAACTGGTAATTGCATCGAATGCATTTTTTCACTTTACCTTGAACATAATGAGGCTCTTAGTGACAGTAGAAGGAACAAGTGCCTTCTCATTGGAATAGAGAGAAGGAACAGTAAAAAGGCAATAGAAAGAGTGGTTGAGAACAGGACAAAAGTGGCTTCCTGTAAGAACCCTAATATTGTAATAGAATGTGTTTTGGTATTTAGCGTTTCCCACCTGGGAGGCACAGTCCTAAAATGATTGAGTTGAATAAAGAAGAGCATCACAGTTTATAAATAGTGGATACAGTTTGTATGTTCATTTAGTAAATATTTGAATGTCTGCCATGTGGAAGACACTGAATGGTCCTGAGTGTTAAAGGAAAATAAAGATAAATGAATCATGGTGCCTATCTTTAAGGATCAGAACATCTAACAAAGAAGATTACCTATGTATAACAGAAATAACTCTATATCAAGATAGAAAGTGCCACCAGAAATATTTAAAATAGGTGTTTAGGGAATTCAGGAAAAGGAAAGATCGCTTCCAGCTGGGACAGAATCAGGGAACGTTTCATGAAGAAGGTGGCATTTGAGTTGGGCTTGGCAGGAAAGGTAGGATTGAACATTGCAACATTCCTAAAAGTGGTGAGTCAAAAATTATGTTGGTCTAGGAAAATGGATCCAAAGGACGTTTCTATAGGGTACTTTGGTGGTGTTTTTATACCATTAGTTTAGATGATATGTTAAGTGTTGGTATGAGTTTTCTGTGTAAACTAAGCTGGGGCCTTTTTATCTAGCTTATGCTGTTCCAACCATTTGCCCCATATGGTTTTTGTGCACTTTGGCCTAGGCCTTTTTGTATCTGTAAATGTCTACAGTGGCATCCTTTACTTTCGTAACAAAAATAGAAACTCAAAGGGATTATTGAGTATTATTACAGCTATATCCCATAAACAGAATGTGGAGATAGTTCTTAGTGGGGATTTGATATGTGAGACTATTTGAAAAAGAATCCCCACCTTTACGCAGAGCCACGTCAACCACAAGAGAGAGGACAGGGAATTCTAAGCCCGTGAGTTTTCAGCTACTTTAAATTAGAACTTTCCTGTATCTTTTTGTCATTAGAAAAAATGAGATCCTGTTACTGTTAGCTCAGTTGTTGTGAATGCCAACTATTTTTATGTAGTATTTTTAATGTAAAATGCCAAGTCAATAAGTTGTTGCATTCATCTTATTGCATTAATATCAGTAATCTGTATATCCATAAATTGCATATTAACAGTTTAATATTAATCTGTAAATTTAATGATAATCTATAAATAAATGATTTGCCCCCAAAGGCTATGCATTTTTTTTTTTTTTTTTTTTTTTAAAGAGACAGGATTCTTACTATGTTGGTCTTGAACTCCTGGGCTCAAGGGATCTTCCTGCCTCAGCCTCCTGAGTAACTGGGACCACAGGCATGCACCACCATGCCCGGCTGCAAGACTATAACTTTTGTGCTACAGCACAATTAATTTTCACCTTGTAACTTTGTTACTGCCCTATTTGACAACATTATGAGTGGCATATGATTTACTACATGTTTAGCAATTTACAGGATTTTTTTTAATCCATGGTACATTCTGGAAAATAGTTATGTGAATGTTTATGGTGTTGACTTGATAACTATACTGCTGTATGTGTAACTATTTTTGCAAAGTTATTGCCATGACAGTTATTACTTGGGTTCTTCATATGTCCCTTAGATTGTAACTGCAGGAAACTTAAGTGCTACTTTAGATTTCTCTGGTGTTCAGGAAGTACATTTTGTTATGGTCAGCTAGCTGAGTGCTTTAAATTTGAACCTCTATGAAAATCTCCTTTAAACAAAAAAACAGGCTGGGCGTGGTGGCTCATGCCTAGAATCCCAGCACTTTGGGAGGCTGAGGCGGGCGGATCACTTGAGGTCAAGAGTTCGAGACCAGCCTGGGCAACATGGTGAAACCTCGTCTCTACTAAAAGTACAAAAATTAGCTGGGCGTGGTGGCAGGCACCTGTAATTCCAGCTACTCAGGAGGCTGAGGCAGGAGAATTGCTTGAACCCGGGAGGCAGAGGTTGCAGTGAGCCAAGATCATGCCACTGCATTCCAGCCTGGGTGACAAGAGTGAGGCTCCATTAAAAAAAAAAAAAAAAAGATTCTGTAGTTTCTGGCACTTGAAATTGCAGGACTCCAACCTATGAGTGCTGTATTATTATGAGATTTAGGCTGGAAATACTGAGGCAGTAGGATTTAAGCACTTATCCTTAACTGACACCCCAAAACTATAAAAACACCAGTTTTAGAAAGGAGAAAGGAAGAAGGGAGGATTAATGGTTGACCAGAGACTATTTTGAATGTCAAGGCACTCAGCTTTGCACAGCTATTAACCAGTACAATACCCCTTTTGGTTGAGGGAAATAGACTTTAGTTTTTCATCCTCTACTTAACATAAAGATCTTTAGTCACCTCTTGTTTTCTGGTTGTCACAGGTGATGTTAGCATATGTGTAATGCTTTGTTTGCCTCTGGCGTGTCTTTTAGTATTTGAGTTTGACTAGCCGTATAGCAGCACTTTGGTGGTTTGGATGCATAGATGCAATGTATTGCTTTTGACTGTTTTATAATTAACAATTATAAAATAGAATGTTGTTCCTTAATTTGCAAATTTGTTCTCAGAAAGTTCCATTTGATACATGTCATACTGTATGGCTCTTTAAAGGTGGCAGTATTATGCAGTGCAGACTGGAATACAGGATAATAGGCTTATACACTTGGAGTAGAGAAGGCCTTTTTGAATAGGACACAAAACACACCAAAAAAGCTGTAGATACATTCTTTTGACTGTATCATCATTTAAAACTTCTGTGCAATGAAAGATACCACAGACGAGTTAAAACAGAAGCCATGAAGTAGATGTATGTATTTGTGACATATATAGAATTATCTACAAGTCAAGAAGAAGAAAAAAAGACAACCAGAGCGGAAAATTGGCAAAGGATAAGAAATACAAATAAACATGAAAATTTCTTAGCTTTATTTGTAATCCAGAAAAGTAAAATTAAAACAACAGAGGGAAGCTATTTTATAACTATTAAACTGGCAAAAGTAAAAAGCATTAGGCCAGGGATAGTGAAAATAGATACTCGTACAGCTGGTAGGAGTGTAAATTGGAATAACTAATTTGTAAAAGCAATTGTCTCTCTCTGGTAAACATGAAGATATCCGGTGCATCCTATGAAATGCCAATTCCATCTTCAGGTATCTACCTTAGAAAAACTCTTGCACATATGTACAGGGAAACATATACAAGAATGTTCAACACTTGTATAGTGTTTGTTACAAGTTTGTTATAGTGAAAACATGGAAACAACCTAAATGTTTATCAATAGGGAAGTATTTACCTATGAACTATGAAAAGGGTAAGTCAGTTCCATATTGTTTTATAAAAGATCTCCAGACATTGTTGAATGAAAAGAAACAAGATGCAGAAAAATATATGTATCATATACTTAAAAACAACTTAAAACATAAAAATAAAACAAGCTCACAAACTGTATTTCTATATTTTTGAAAATATGCAGCCCAAACTGATAATAGTTGTTGTCTATGGGAACTAGGATTGGTCGTTTGCTTTATCTGTATTAATTGAACCTTTTAAAATTATTGTATGTTTAACTAGAAATAAAGATTTTTTTTTTTAATTTAAAGATCGTACCAATACTTTGTCTGGTTTACCAACTTAAGCTTCTTAATACTATAAAGTATTAACAGTGAAGAGCAATTTCTAGATAATGCAGTATTTAAGAGGACACATTGTAGGTTTTTGGATTTTTCTTGTTTTGCTTTCATTGTTTTTAAGAGGTAGTGGGGTGAATGGAAGAACATGGGCTTTGGAGTCAAATCTAGTTTGAATCCATGTTCTGCCATTTATTTAGACTTTGGGCAGATTTCTTAACCTCCCTAAGCTTTTAAAAAATGGTATTACCTGCTTCCTTAAGTTGTGTAAGAATTACATGTGCTGGTTTTCCTTATTTCCCCATTCCCTTTGGTTAAGGGAAATTGATCTAGTGTGGTCTGAGATCAAAGATGGTCTTGTGTGGATGACAAAATGTTTCACAAGAACACACTGTATCCTTGGACCAGGATGTACCAGTAAAGATGGAGGATGTAAATAATTAATTTTAGAGGTCCGTTAACTTCTTAAACCATTAAGCTATCTATTTGTACCTAACAAGATAAAATACTAGATTGTTAGTGATTTATTTTTTTTTATTATTATTTTTTTTTAAGACTAGTCGAGTGCAGTAGTGAGAAGGGGGGAAAGAGTAGAGCAAGGAGTTCGATCTGTAACTGACTGTGAACAATCAATTGAGATAACTCACTACCTTCGGACCAGCCAAGTGATTTATAAATGATACTGAACTTGAAACTTCTAAGTAGTTTACATGACAGGTTGTTGATTAACAGGTTTACTTTTCTTATCTTAGAGAGCATTTTAATTTAGTTCAGCAAACATTTATTTGTGCCATCCAGCATCTACATCTCAAGAGGCCTTATTGACCAAAATAATGTCTCAAAAGGGAGGGAGGAAACACCCTATGTATTTATCAATTTATTTATCAAAATCTGGCAAGGGAGGAAAAAGTCAGGTTTAAAGTTGAGTATATGTATATACTCTGCTTTTCACTTGTACTGCTATTGCTCATGTGTATATCTGTTAATATTATATATAGCAATTCATATAAAGATTTTTTTTCCAGTGAGGCTTACTTATTCTAGTATTGGGACTCTGTATTAAATAATAATTTTGTTAGGTGCGGTGGCTCACACCTGTAATTCTAGCACTTTGGGAGGCCAAGGCGGGGTGGATCACCTGAGGTCAGGAGTTCAAGACCATCCTGGCCAACATGGTGAAACCTTCATCTCTACCAAAAATACAAAAATTAGCCGGCATGGTGGTGTGCACCTGTAATCCCAGCTACTCGAGAGGCTGAGGCAGGGAGAATTGCTTGAACCCAGGAGATGGAGGTTGCAATGAGCCAAGACTGCGACATTGCATTCCAGCCTGGGCAACAAGAGCAAAACTCTGTCTCAAAATAATAATAATAATTATAATTATAATTATTTTAAAAGAGTTCTTTAATGTTAAGGTGGAAATTCTAGATCCCTCAAGCAAAAATTTCCAAATAAAACCCCTTATCATTTAATAGTGAAATAAACAACTAACACTTTGATGGTATTTATGCTTGGGAAGAGAATAAAAAGAAATAGTTTTGGACTTTCCCTATATAAATTAGGGCCTGCTGAATAATTAGCAGTTAATAAATGAATGCTTCCTACAAGTTTAAAGGCTATACCTGAAATGGGTATAAGATGATGTGTATTTTTGCAGGTGTAGGTTTTATATAGCCCAAGAGTCCTTGAAGGTAATCTAAACATCTTGGTTTGATGAATAGAACTTTCAATAAAGGGGGTAAGGGGCTAATATTGTTTGAGCACTTACTATGTGCCAAGCACTATTCTAAGATAATTACATAGATTATTTTATTTAATCCTCACCATAGTCTACTGTGGTAGGTACTAGTATTGCCCAATTTTATAGAAAAGGGCAGAGAGATAAGGTAACTTATATAAAGTCACACAGTCAGTAAATGACAGAGCTAGAAATCAAATCCAGGTTCACTTGGCTCAAGAGCCCATGTTCTTAACCATTGCAGTAAAAATTGTTATGCTGTTTTAATCTATAGAGTCAGCATGTAGCAATAATAATATCATTAACATGTTACTTTTTGTATATATTGAATGTTTTCTAAAGAAGTAGTTTATTATCAGACATATTCTTAGAATCATACCCATTTTATAGCAGGATTGACAGGGTTGTAAAGAGATTAAGTGATCAACATGGGGTGAGTCAACAGAACCAAGAAGTTTCTGATCCACAATTGCCTTCACTTGCTAGGTTCACATGAGGATCATATAATGTTTACTTACATTTGCCTTAGATTTTTCAATATAGCATGATGAAGTTCTAAATGCTTATCTCAGACACAGTGATGCTATCTGAGCAAGACATGGACGATTGGGCATTAGTGTGGATTTTAGGACACTAGAGAATAATAGGTACATGTTAGAAAACTTAATCCTCATCTTGTGGAAGTCACGGCAAAGCCAAAGAGGAAAGCCTGTCTTAAATGCTTTTCCTTTTCCAAGAGGGCAGCTAAGGTGCCCAGATATCTTCGCCCTCCAGCTATGCAGGTGTGCTGTTTTTATTCTTTAATCATTCACATAAATTAAAGCCTATTCCTTTGCATTAAAATATATATATATAAAATGACACTCTCCATGTTTTATTGCCAGGCAAGAGCTTTGAACTTTGTCTCATTGAAGTTTGATAAACTAAGGATTTTCCAGTTTTGGGTGGTACCCTTAACCACAGAGAGAACATTAGACTGATAAGAGCTGCAGGTGAAGGAAACCACCAGGGCACAGCAATTAGAGAGAGCTTTGCACTTGGCTGTTGGCTGGTGTAAAACTCTCTGCTGGGAGGAACTTTTCTTCTTAGCTTCTTCCCTTCACCCACAGATAAAAAGAACACCACGGCTTTCTTTCTCTCTCTTTTTTTTTCTTTTTTTGAGAAGGAGTCTTGCTCTGTTGCCCAGGCTGGGATGCAGTGGCATGATCTTGGCTCACTGCAACCTCTGCTTCCTGGGTTCAATGTTTCTCTTGCCTCAATCTCTGGAGTAGCTGGGATTACAGGTGCCTGCCACCGTGACTCACTAATTTTTGTATTTTTAGTAGAGATGGGGTTTCACCATCTTGGCCAGGCTGGTCTCGAACTCCTGACCTTGGATCCACCTGCCTTGGCCTCCCAAACTGCTGGGATTACAGGCATGAGCCATTGCACCTGGCCAAGAACACTAGGGCTTTCTGTTTCTACTTTGTGAACTAGGAATGGGATGGTTCTTTCCAAGAAACTTCGAAATTTAGGGACAAGTTCTAACTTCACAGAAATGCTGATTGGTATGAAGGTGGGGGGACAGGACAGACAGACATACACACACATATAAATTCACAGGAACCCAAATGGACCATATCACTCAGGTGATTTTATTGTCAACATACATTCCTACCTTTGTGCACTGTGTAAAATCAAGATAATTTTTACTTCCATAACTGATTATAAAGTGTTAATGGTGAGGCAGTGTGTTAAGAGAATGGATTCTTGGTATTAGGCAAGCCTTGGTTTAAATCTTGGCTTTTCTTCCCACTAGCTGTGTAAATTATTTTAATTTTGTAAGTCTCAGTTCTTCAACTTAGAAGTATAAGAATGACTATTGGCTGGGCGCGGTGGCTGATGCCTGTAATCCCAACACTTTGTGAGGCCGAGGTGGGTGGATCACCTGAGGTTGGGAGTTTGAGACCAGCCTGACCAACATGGGGAAACCCCATCTCTACTAAAAATACAGAATTAAAGTATGGTGCTCATGCCTGTAATCCCAGCTACTTGGGAGGCTGAGGCTGGAGAATTGCTTGAACCTGGGAGGTGGAGGTTGCGGTGAGCCAAGATTGCACCAGTGGACTCCAGCCTGGGCAAGAAGAGCAAAACTCTGTCTCAAAAAAAAAAAAAAATAAAAACCCCAAGAAAAAAGAGAATAACTATTATAGGATTGTATTTGGAACAAATAGAATAAAGCATGTAAAACAATTAGTACAGAGTACTGTATCTGTCATATTGTTGTTTAATAAAATTGTTTAAGTTCTCTAAAATGGTAGCTGTTATTTGTAATATTAAACTAAATATCTGACTGGCAGATAAATGTTAAACATGCATGGCCCAATATTTTTCTTCCTTTTTTATATTTTTGGTATAAAGTGTATTTTCCAGAAAATTCTTCCTTTTTTTTTTCCTCTGGAAGGACAAAAGTACTTTGATTTTTACTGCTCTGAAAATATTTCTTCTGTAAAGGGCTTTCTCATTAACTCTGAGTCCCTAGAGCTAGGGAGGAGAAGCAGCAGGCTTTGCTTCTAAGTAGAGTTCTTTCATTTCTACCATCAAAAAGAAAAAAAAAATCCTGTTCTAGCCTTAGGTAGAGCTAAATCATAAAAGGCCATATAGCCCAAGGAAGGAATCATTTTGTAAGACCAGGATAAGCTGGTAGAAGAAAGGAAGGAGAATACAGAGGTGAAAATGCTGCTGATTTTAATGTTTCTCTGGCCATTTTTTCCCTCCCAATTTAATATACGCCTAATTATAATTATCGTATTTTGAAAACAATGCCAGAAATTGGCAGGTATTATCTCACAGCTTCACTCCCAGTTTTGGCCATTTCTTAAAGAAACAGTTTTCTAGCCCAGGCGTGGTGGCTCATGCCTGTAATCCCAGCACTTTGGGAGGCCGAAGCGGGCAGATCACCTGAATGTTGGGAGTTTGAGACCAGCCTGACCAACATGGAAAGACCCTGTCTCTACTAAAAATATAAAGGTAGCTGGGCGTGGTGGCGCAAGCCTGTAATCCCAGCTACTCGGAAGGCTGAAGCAAGAGAATCACTTGAACCCGGTAGGCAGAGGTTGTGATGAGCCAAGATCGCGCCATTGTACTCCAGCCGGGGCAACAAGAGCAAAACTCAAACTTAAAAAAAAAAAAAAAAAAAGTTTTCTAGTTGGATGAACTGTTGAGTTGAGGCACTGATTTTGTTTCACCTCTTTTTGGGTGGGGGAGGGGGTGGGCAGTCAGTGTTTGCAGTGGTTGATAGTTGTTAGTTTTGGGAAGCACTCATTTAGATGGAAGGAGTCACAGAATATAAACAGGTCATCTTTCTGGACTTCAGGCTGCTGGGAATGTGGTAAAACCTTAGGTCACCGTGGTCATTATGGTCAAGTGAAGACTCTTGAGCTCAGGTTGGTAGATTAACTTACTTGTTTTATGAGCTTCACTAGACTACCAGGACTTCAGAAATAGTTTTTAGAAACACTGATTTTTTTGTAAATTTTAAGTAATTCCTTCATATTTTCCTGAGGAATGAAACTGTGAAAGAGCAAATGTCTACTTTGGCAGCAACTTCATGGAATTGCTTTTTGGAAGGATATTCATTACTTTGGGTTTTTTGTTCTCACTGCTCCAGAAGAAAGTATTTTCCTGAATTTTTTATGGTAAATGGGGACACTGAATTGGAAGGTTCTATGTAAAGTTTGTCAGATACCATTGTCATACCTAAGGAAAAAATTCAGAGAAGGGGAAGAAGTATTTATTGAGTACCTGACGTCTAAGAAGTTCTGGCCTATGTTGTTTACTGAAGTAAACTCCCAGTAACATTTTGAGATAGGCTTTTAAGGAAACACGTTATTAATCATGTACTATGTACCAAGCACATAGTGGTGTTTTACCTGTACTGTCTTACTTAATTCTCATAACCCTAAAATGTAAGTCCCATAATTATCCCCATTTTACCATGAAGAAATAGGCTTGAAGAGTAATTTGTTTATGGTCACATAACTAGGAAGCAGCAGAGCTGAGAATGGAGCTCTCGACTCTCTGAAGTCCAAAGCCCAAGTTCTTAACCAGTGATTATTTTTTAATTTTTTAATTGTACTTTAGCTTCTGGGGTACATGTGCAGATCATTCAGGATTGTTACGTAGATACATACATGGCAAGGTGGTTTGCTGCCTCCATCTCCCTGACACCAGTATCTGGCATTTCTCCCCATGTTATCGCTCCCCAATCTCCCCACCCCCTACTGTCCCTCCCCAGTCCCCCTCAACAGACCCCAGTGTGTGATGCTCCCCTCCCTGTGTCCATGTGTTCTCATTGTTCAACACTCGCCTGTGAGTGAGAACATGTGGTGTTTGATTTTCTGTTCTTGTGTCAGTTTGCTGAGAATGATGGTTTCCAGATTCATCCATGTCCCTACAAAGGTCATGAACTCATCATTTTTTATGGCTGCATAGTATTCCATGGTGTATATGTGCCATATTTTTCTTGTCCAGTCTATCATCAATGGGCATATGGGTTGGCTCCAGGTCTTTGCCATTGTAAACAGTGCTGCAGTGAACATTCATATGCATGTGTCTTTTTAATAGAATGATTTATAATCCTTTGGATGTATACCCAGTAATGGAATTGCTGGGTCAAATGGAATTTCTATTTCTAGGTCCTTGAGGAATCGCCACACTGTCTTCCACAATGGCTGAATT
>CAUYQU010044606.1:0-20476 GCA_963574635.1 Cheracebus regulus
TGCTTATTTGTTATTTTCATCCCCTATTCCTTCCTGTCTCCATTGTTAAACACAATTACTGGCATAAAAGAGGTTTTTAATACCCATTTTTAGACTGTATTCTAGCCTGGGCAATAAAACAAGAATCCCATTCTCTCTCCTTCTCTTCCTCTTTCTTTCTTTCATTCTTTTGCTGTGTCTTTCTTTCTCCTTTTCTCTCTTTTTCTAAAATCTCTTCCTCTTTCTTTCTCTTTCATTTTTTTCTTTCTTTTGCAGTTTCTTTCTTTCTCCTTTTCTCTTTTTCTAAAACCTCTTCCTCTTTCTCTTTCATTTAAAAAAAAAAAAAAAAACAGAAAATAACATGTTGGCAAGGCTGTGGAGACACTGGAATCACTGTGCGCTGTTGGTAGAATATAAAATGGCATAGCTGCTGTGGAAAATGGTAGGGTGGCTCCCCAAGAAATTAAAACTATAATTACCACACAATGCAGCAATTCCACTATTGGGTATAGATCCAAGAGAACTGGAAGATCTTGAAGACATACTTACACACCTGTGTTCATAGCAGCATTGTTTATAGTAACTAAAATGTGGAAGCAATCCAATGTCCCTTAACAGATAAATGGATAAGCCAAATGTGGCATACAATGGCGTATTATTCAGTCTGAAAAAGGAAGGAAATTCTTTTTTTTTTTTTTTTTAAAAAAAAGACATTTATTTGTTTTGTTTTTTAAGAGATGGGGTCTTGCTATATTGCCCAGACTGGCCTCAAACTCCTGACCTCAAACAATCCTCCTGCCTCCGCCTCCCAAGTAGTTGGGTCCTCACATTCATGTCACAGCACTGGGTTTCAAAAGAAAGTAAATTCTAACACCTGGTACAACATAGATGAACCTTGAGGACATTATGCCGAGTGAAATAATCCAGTCACAAAATGATAAACTATATGATTCCACTTACATGAGGCACTCAGAGTAGTCAAATTCATAGAGAAAGAGAGTAGAATGGTGGTTACCAGGGGCCAGGAGGAGAGGGGAACAGGTACAGAGTTTCAGTTTTGCAAGAGGAGAAAAACTTCTGGAGATGGTCGGTGATGATGGCTGCACAACATTATGAATGTATTCAATGCCATGAACTATACACTTAAAAACGGTTAAGAGGGCAAATTTTTATGTTACATGTATTTTGCCACAATAAGAAATATATAATACATACTAGAACTAATAATTGACTTTGCAAGGCTACAAGGTACAAGGTTATTAAAATGATACAATTGTTGTTACGAAGAAAATACCTAGGAATACAGCTAACAAGGGATGTGAAAGACTTCTTCAAGGAGAACTACAAACCACTGTTCAAGGAAATAAAAGAGGACACAAACAAATGGAAAAACCTTCCATGCTCATGGATAGGAAGAATCAATATCATGAAAATGGCCATACTGCACAAAGTAATTTATAGATTCAATGCTATTCTCATTAAACTACCATTGACATTCTTCACAGAATTAGAAAAAAAAACTACTTTAAAATTAATATGGAACCAAAAAGGAGCCCATACAGCCAAGACAAGCCTAAGCAAAAAGAATAAAGATGGAGGCATCATGCTACCCAACTTCAAACTACAGTACAAGGCTACAGTAGCCAAAACAGCATGGTACTAGTACAAACACACACATAGACCAATGGAACAGAATAGAGATCTCAGAAAATTCTAAGACCACACATCTACAACCTGACAAAAAATAGGGATTTTTGACAAACCTGACAAAAAATAGGGAAAGAATGCCCTAATTAATAAATGGTGTTGGGAAAACTGGCTAGCCATATGCAGAAAATTGAAACTGGACCCCTTCCTTACACCTTATGCAAAAATTAACTCAAGATGAATAAAAGACGTAAACGTAAAACCTAAAACTATAAAAAAAACTCTAGAAGAAAATCTAGGCAATAACATTCAACACATAGGCACTGGCAAAGATTTCATGACAAAAACATCAAAAGCAATTGCAACAAAAGCAAAAATTGACAAATGGGATTGAATTAAACTAAAGAGTTCTGCACAGCAAAAGAAACTATCATCAGAGTTAACAGACAACCTACAGAATGGGAGAAAGTTTTTGCAATCTTTCCACCTGGCAAAGGTCTAATATCCAGAATCCATAAACAATTTAAACAAATTTACAAGAACAAAACAACCCCATCAAAAAGTGAGCAAAGCAAATGAACAGACATTTCTCAAAAGAAGGCATTTATGCAACCAATAAACATATGAAAAAGGCTCAACATCACTTATTAGTAGAGAAATGTAAATCAAAACCACATTTTTAAAAATGCAAATTATTAAAAAGTCAAGAAACAACAGATGCTGGTGAGACTGTGAGAAACAGGAACGCTGTTACACTGCTGGTGGGAGTGTAAATGAATTCAACTATTGTAGAAGACAGTGAGGCGAATCCTCAAAGATCTAGAACCAGAAATGCCATTTGACCCAGCAATCCCATTACTGGGTATATACCCAGAGAAGCATCAATCATTCTGTTACAAAGATACATGCATGCGTATGTTCACTGTAGCACTACTCACAATAGCAAAGACATGGAATCAACCCAAATGCCCATCAGTGATAGACTGGATAAAGAAAATGTGGTATGTACACACCATGTAATACTATGGAGCCATAAAAAGGAACAAGATATTGTCCTTTGTAGAGACATGGATAAAGTTGGAAGCCATTATCCTCAGCAAACATTGGAAACAGCAAACACTGGAACAGAAAATCAAACACCGTATGTTCTCACTTACAAACAGGAGCTGAACAATGAGAACACATGGACACAGGGAGGGGAACAATGCACACTGGGGCCTGTGGGGCTGGGGGAGTAGAGCATCAGGATAAATACCTAATGCAGGCAAGGCTTAATACCTAGATGATGGGTTGATAAGTGCATCAAACCACCATGGCACATGTATACCTATGTAACAAACCTGCACGTCCTGCATTTGTATCCTGGAACTTAAAAGTAAAAAAATAATAATTCAATTACTATATTCCAGAAATGAAAATTGGAAATTTAAAATTACAAAAAGGCTGGGAGTGATGGCTCACCCCTGTAATACCAGTACTTTGGGAGGCTAAGGGGGGAGGACTGCTTGAGTCCAGGAGTTTGAGGTTGCATTTGGTAGAATCAATAAGCAATTATGAAACATGTATTAGAAAAGCCAAGGAGCTAGAACAATTCTGAGAAAGCTTATAGCTGGAAAACTCACATCACCTGACTTCAAGACTTATCTATAAAGCTACGGTAAGCAAGACAGTGTGGTATTGTACATAAATCAATATAGCAGGAATATAATCACATATATACAGTCAATTGATTTTTGATGGACACAAAGGAGGAAGGATAGTCACTCCAATAAATGATGCTGGAACAGTTAGATAATCATGTGCAAAGAAACAAACCTTCATCCATTCCTTGCACCATATACAAAAATTAATTTGGATCATATATCTAAATGTAAAATACAAAATTATAAAACTTCTAAAAGGATACATGGGGAGGCCAGGTGTGGCAGCTCACACCTGTAATCCCAGCACTCTGGGAGGCCGAGGAGGGCAAATCACTTGAGGTCAGGAGTTAGAGACCAGCCTGGCCAACATGGTGAAACTCCGTCTCTACCAAAAATATAAAAAATTAGCTGGCTGTGGTGGCGCACGCCTGCAATCCCAGTTACTCAAGAGGCTGAGGCAGGAGAATGGCTTGAAACCCAGAGACAGAGGTTCCAGTGACCGAGATCACTCCACTGCACTCCAGCCTAGGTGACAGAGCAAGACTCCAAAACAAAAAATAAATTAAAAAAAAAAAAAAAAAGGTTACATGGAGGAAAAAATATTTGTGACTGTGAGTTAGGCAAAGATTTCTCAGATATTTAAGGCTAAATAATATTCCACTGTGTATGTACAAATCACCTTCAGTTCACCCAGTCATCTGTTGATGGAAACATAGGGGGAAAATACTTCATCCTTGTAAAAGCTAACTTAATCTGCAGGACAGCTGGTACGTGCACCACACTTGGGGAGACAATCCTATTCAGGACAGAATTTGCTCAGAGGGTGAGCTGGGTGAGGGCTGGAAGTGGGGGCAGATCAGAGTTGAGTAGGTAAATAAAAGGGTTCCTGGGCCCAACTGAGAGGAGAGGGGCTCCCAAGCTGGAGGCGGCAAGTCGTGCTCCTGCTGCCAAAGTTCTGCCAGGATGGTTGTGCATACTCAGGGTGTGTAGCTCTGGAAGAGCCCCATCTCTTCTAAAGGAGAAATCGGGCTAGTGTCCTTAGGACTGACAGACAACATCTGATTAGGGGAGAGGAGCTGGCCAGGTGGCTCTGAACCCGTAAAACTCTCAGGGTAAATTCTCTGTTAAGAGTCAGCTGCCTCAAACGTGTTCTGTTTTTTTGTGTTTTCTGAGACAGAGTCTTGCTCTGTTGTTCAGGCTGGAGTGTTGTGGCTCACCGAAACCTCCACCTCCCAGGTTCAAGCGATTCTCCTGCCTCAGCCTCTGGAGTAGCTGGGATTACAGGTGCCTGCCATCATGCCCAGCTAATTTTTGTACTTTTGGTAGATACAGGGTTTCACCATGCTGTCCAAGCTGGTCTCGAACTCCTGACCTCGTAATCCTGACCTTGTGATCCGCCCGTCTCGGCCTCCCAAAGTGCTGGGATTACAGGCATGAGCCACTGCGAAAGGCCCCTGAAACGTTTATGAATCTTTCTTCAGATAGATTACACAAGATATCAAGTAGGAGTAGGAGAGTGCTGGTTTTAAAAATAGCACCACTGGTCTGGGGGTGGTGGCTCCCACCTGTAATCCCAGCACTTTGAGAGGCCGAGGTGGGAGGATAGCTTGAGGCCAGGAGTTCCAGACCAGCCTAGGAAACACAAGAAGACCTTGTCTCTGTAAAAAATAAAATAATCTCACAATTTGCTACGTCTCCCACCTGGGTCCACTTGAAGTGTGATTTTCAAAGTGATTTAGATTTCCTTTCTCGAATAACCCAAACCCACCCCTCTGCTCTGGCCTGTCAACTCCTTCCTCCAGCAACGCCTTCCCCTTCACCAGTGAGCCTTCACCCGACTGCAAGGAGGAAAAGCACGGGTTCAGGCAGACGCCCCTTCCCCGGAAACCAGGACATCTACCACGCGGAGCCTGCGCGGTGAGCAGAGAGGCCGACAGAGACCCGGGGCAGGAAGGAAGCTAGAACTCCAGGTGCCTATCCTGACGGCCCCGTGGAGTACAGAGGGCGGTGTCATGCGGCCCAGGTGGGCATGTCGGGCCCGTGAAACCCGGGCTCATCCAGGTTCTACCCCAGCTCCCAGCCCAGGGTGTCCCCTGGTGGGGGAGGGCGGAGTGTGATATAGGGTGGGGTGCAGGTGGGAGTGGAGATGGGGTGGCAGTGGGGTGGGTGGGGGCGAGTATGAGGGGATGAAATGTCGGGGTGGGAGTGGGGGGCGGGAGTGGGGATGGGGTGGGGACAGGGGTGAGGGTGTGGCTGTGGGGCTGGCAAGGATAAGGAAACGGGTGGGAGGTGGGGCTGGAGTAGGAGTGGGGGTGCGTGAGGGTGGGGGGGTGGGGTGGGAATGTGAGTGTGGGGGTGGAGCTGAGTGAGAGTGGGCGTGAGGGGATGTAGGGGTTGTGAGGCTCGGTTGAGCGTGGGGGCATGTGTAGTGCTGGGGTGAGGTGAGTGTGGGGTTGATTTGGGGGGTGTGGGGGCGCTGGGGTGGGGGGCTGTGTGTGGGGCATGGGTGGGGCTGGAGTGGGGGGTCTGTGTGGGGCTGCGGTGGGTGTGGGGGGGATGGGGTGGGGGCTTTGTGGGGCTGGGGTCGGGGGCTATGTGGGGGCTGGGGTGGGGCATGCGTAGGGCTGTGTAGGGGGCTGTATGGGGCTGGCTTGATGGCACTCACCTTCAGCACCAGGAGCTGAAGCATCCTCCTGGTGCCCGAGGGCAGACGGGCCCCCTCGCCCTTTAAGTCCCATGCTATGGCGGGCGAGGCTGGCCGTGCCCGCCCCCGCCAGGCCCTCGCCGCGTCTGCATTCCTACCCTCTGCGTTTAGCGCCTCGGGCCCCCAAGGTAGGTGCCCTGCACTCCTCGCCCCTAGGTGCCCTCGCGGACCCCGGGGTCCTCGCCTGCCTGAGGCGACACGCTCCATCCTGGCACTGACACAGCCACTCACTTACAGCTCCCCGCCTGCCTGGCCTCGAGACTGCGGCACCGACTAGACGCCGGCGCACGCTAAGCAGGCCACGAGGCGTCGGAGACCACGTGGGCCGCCCAACGGCGCAACAACGCTGCGCACAGCGCCACGTGGCGGCTGGGAGGACTGGCGCTGGGAGGCCCGACCCGGGAGTCACGTGATTTGTTCCTTTGCAGCCGGCTGGCCCCCCAGGCCTCAGGGGCACTCGCTTGTCCTCCGGAGAGAATGGAGGGGCTGCCTGCGGTTGAGTCCGTTGAAAACCGCCTTTGTAAAATTCTAATTGAGGAAATTGTGATGGTGAAAGAAATCAAACCTAACCAACTCCATCTCGCTTCTTTTTTTGGGGCAGAATTTCGCTCTTGTTGCCCAGGCTGGAGTGCAATGGCGTGATCTCTGCTCACCGCAACCTCGGCCTCCCAGGTTCAAGCAATTCTCCTGCCTCAGCCTCCCGAGTAGCTGGGACTACAGGCATGTGCCACCACGCCCGGCTAATTTTGTATTTTTAGTAGAGACGGAGTTTCTCCATGTTGGTCAGGCTAGTCTCCAACTCCCGACCTCAGGTGATCCACCCGCCTCAGCCTCCCAAAGTGCTGGGATTATAGGCGTGAGCCACCCCACCTGGCCTGCTTCTAACCTTTAAGGTGTTCTTTTTTATTCCTGGGCAGAGGCCCAACTAACTTTAGGAAAGAAATTCAGTCCACGGTTTGACTCTGAAACACAATGGATAAGAGCCTGTGAACCCCCAAATTTTGAGATGTGTCTCAGTTCATTTAGAAAGTTTATTTTGCCAGGAAGCTGAGGTGGGTCAGGCCTGTAATCCCAGCACTTTGGGAGGCCGAGGCAGGCGGATTACGAGGTCAAGAGATCGAGACTGTCCTGGCCAACACAGTGAAACCCCATCTCTACTAAAATACAAAAATTAGCCAGGCATGGTGATGGGCACCTGTAGTACCAGCTACTCAGGAGGCTGAGGCAGGAGAGTTGCTTGAACCCAGGAGGTGGAGGTTGCAGTGAGCTGAGATCGCACCACTGCACTCCAGCCTGGCACCTGGCAAAAGAGCAAGACTGGGTATAAAAAAAAAAAAAAAAAAAAAAAAAACAAAACAGAAAATAAACCTCTGTCGAATGCAGAGAGAGAGATTTGAGTAATAGTAATAGAAAAACTCCAGTCTCCCACACAGCCAGCTCTGCATGAATTACTTTCTCCGTTGCAATTCTCTATCTTGATAAATCGGCTCTGTCTAGGCAGCGGGCAAGGTGAACCCATTAGGCGGTTACAAGTTCATCATTTTATTTTTAAAGAGACAGGATCTGGCTCTGTTGCCCAGGCTGGAGTGCAGTGGCACAATCATGGCTCACTGCAGCCTCAAACTCCTGGGCTCAGTTGATCCTCCCCAGCTTCAGCCTCTCAAATAGCTGGGACTACAGGCATGCACCACCACGACTGGCTAATTTTTAAATTTTTTGTAGAGATGGGGGGTCTCAATGTGTGGCCCAGGCTGATCTTGAACTCCTGGGCTCAAGCCATCCTCCTGCCTCAGCCCCCTGAGTAGCTGAAATTACAGGGATGAACCAGCATGCCAGGCCCTCAGCTTGTCCTTGTCGCCTGGCAGGGGGTCCCCTGTCCTCCTGCTTTCTCTAGTCCAGTCTATACCTCTTTTTTTTTTTTTTTTTTTTGAGATGGAGTTTCGCTCTTGTTGGCCCAGCCTGGAGTGCAATGGTGTGATCTCGGCTCACCACAACCTCCACCTCCCAGGTTCAAGCAATTCTCCTGCCTCAGCCTCCCGAGTAGCTGGGATTACAGGCATGCACCACCACGCCCAGCTAATTTTTTTTATTTTTAGTAGAGATAGGGCTTCATCATGTTGGTCAGGCTGGTCTCAAACTTCTGACCTCATGATTCACCCGCCTTGGCCTTCCAAAGTGCTGGGATTACAGGCGTGAGCCACCGTGCCCGGCCCAGCCTGTATCTCTTAAACACTGTAAGTTGGAAGACTTGGTGGTGAGGAAGAGTCCTGGTCAGCCACGAATCCCAGGGTCTTTGTGGCCTCCTGGCAACATTTGCATCTGCACCTTCTGGAAAGGTTCCTGGTCCTGGCTTTCTTCCCAGCTGGCCTTCAACTGGCAGAGCTCTCCGAGTCTAAATGAGTTAATTTGCTAGTAAGGGAACCAACAAGATGACAAAAGACTGCAAGGGTTTGGAGAGAGCATGGAAATTGTGGAGTTACGTATTTTGGGGAACAATGCTCACATAAGCATGCAGTTCTATAAGTAAACTAGATTGTACAAGGTCCCACAGATATCATGTGCTTAACATCTCAGGCAGGATGGCTGGAGAAGTGTATAGCTGCCAGTCAGGAGAAAAACACAGCTGCAAGGTAAACGACGTTCACCTGTTCCTTAAATTAGGCTGACAAGGCCGCACCTCCAATCAAGGCACCTGGTACGGCCAACTCACCTGAAATCTCAACACCTCGCCAAAAAGAGATGGAAAATGACAGGATCTGACTTAAACAGGAGGTATGGGCTGAGCAAGGTGGCTCATGTCTGTAATCCCAGCACTTTGGGAGGCTGAGGTGGGCAGACCAGTTAAAGTCAGGAGTTCTAGACCAGCTTGGCAACATGGTGAAACGCTGTTTCTACTAAAAATACAAAAATTAGCCAGGCATGGTGATCAGCACTGGTAATCCCAGCTACTCTGGAGACTGAGGCAGAAGAATCACTTGAGGCAAGGAGGCAGAGGTTGCAGTGAGCTGATATCACACCACTGCGCTCCAGCCTGGGCAACAATGTGAGACTGTCTCAAAAAAAAAAAAATACATGACGGAAACATGGTGTGAAAACTGTCTTTTCTATGAAGAAAAACTAGTCATATTACTTTATCGTGACATCTTCTAATATTACCCACTGAGCCATGGCAAGTCCAGTGAAGAGGGATTTGGCTGTGGCACTAACCAGCTGCGTGTCTGTTTTCTCACGGGCAAAATCATGGTGTTCGCTGAGGTCCCTTCCAGCTGCAATGTTCTAGTAATCTTTGAGAGTCAAAAAAACAAAGCTAGGCTGGGTATGGTGGCTCATGCCTATAATCCCAGGCACTTCGGGAGGCTGAAGCGGGCAGATCACCTGAGGTCAAGAGTTCAAGACCAGCCTGGCCAACATGGTGAAACTGTCTCTACTAAAAATACAAAAATTAGCCAGGCATGGTGACCTGTGCCTGTAATCCCAGCTACTTGGAAGGCTGAAGCACAAGAATCGCTTGAACCCAGGAGGTAGAGGTTGCAGTGAGCTGAGATTGCACCACTGCACTCCAGCCTGGGCAGCAGAGTGAGACTCTATCTCAAAAAAAAAAAAAAAAAGCCGAAAGACAATAATTTTTATAATTTTTTTTTGAGACAGTGTTTTGCTCTTGTCACCCAGACTGGAGTGCAATCTCAGCTCACTGAAACCGCTGCCTCTCAGGTTCAAGCGATTCTCCTGCCTCAGCCTCCCAAGTAGCTGAGACCTGCATACCTGGCTAATTTTTTTGTATTATTAGTAGAGATGGGGTTTCACCATGCTGGCCAGGCTGGTCTTGAACTCCTGACCCTAGGTGATCTGCCTGCCTCTGCCTCCCAAAGTGCTGGGATTAGAGGCGTGAGCCATTGTGCCCAGCCAACTTTGTTTTTTTTTTAATGGAACATAATTTCCCATTTTTGTAGATTCAAAAAGCAGACAGAATAATAGTATCTGTGGTTCTCAAAATTTGCATATTGGAACCACTTATTGAAGAAAAATAGATTTTACTTTCGATAGGGTGCCTCACCCTTGGTCAGGTAATTCTCTTTTGTGGGTGGTGAGACTGTGCGTTGCAGGCTGTTCACCTGCATCTCTGGCCTCCCTCCACTAGATGGTAGTAGCATACTGCCCCACTCATCCACTCTGTCCCCAGTTTCAACAATCAAAAATGTTTCCAAGCATAGCCAAATGTTCCCTAGGGCAAAAGTGCCCAGGCTGAGGCCAGCTGCTCTAGATGTAGTTCTCTAATCAGGATTAAATAATGCACATAAACTTTATTCATCACTGTCTTAATGTTGTAGTAGGAAAACTAAGGCATTTCATGAAAAATGAGATCAGTTGTACAATACATAATACAGTCAAAGGTCTTAACTATCATTTCTCCCCTTTAATTAATAAACATTATTCCTCTTTAAAGATAATGAAAAATTACTCATATTAAACATAGTAAAAATAAGTATCATTAATCAAATACTACATTTCTAACCTCTTTACATTCAATACACAAACAATGATGGGTTTTTGTTATGGCTCTGTTTCTTTAAAATGTTAACTGGGCCAGACACGGTGGCTCACGCCTGTAATCCCAGCACTTTGGGAGGCCGAGGTGGGTGGATCATGAAGTCAGGAGATTGAGACCATCCTGACCAACATGGTGAAATCCTGTCTCTACTAAAATATAAAAATTAAAAAAAAAAAATAGCCAGATGTGGTGGCGCGCACCTGTGGTCCCAGCTACTGGGCAGGCAGAGGCAGGGGAATCGCTTGAACCGGGAGGTAGAGGCTGCAGGGAGCCAAGATCACGCCACTGCACTCCAGCCTGGGCAACAGAGTGAGACTCCATCTCAAAAAACAAAATTAGCTGGGTGTGGTGGCTGACGCCTGTAAGCCCAGCTACTCGGGAGGGTGAGGCAGGAAAATCAGGAGGCAGAGGTTGCAGTGGGCTGAGATTGCACTACTGCACTCCAGCCTGGGCAACAGAGCGAGACTTTGTCTCAAAAAAATACAATAAAATAAAATGTTAACAAAAATAGATTTTTAATTTGGGAAATACAGTAACTAATGCCATTTGATTTTAAAAAGAATTGTATCTTAATCATTAAGCTACAAACATAGCAAGAAAACAACGACATGGTCACTTGATGGGTGTCTCAGTCTACTTTTCACCATCTAATAAGACACCCTTAAAGTAATTCCAGCAGAAAGTCTCAGAAATTCATCAACCTCCAAAGCACATGAGGGAAGGTGCTAATACAGTGGACAGTAAGAACCATAATAGCAGCAGAACGAGTTATTTAAATTTTTGAAATAATAATACAGAAGTGGGAACCTTTGTGAAATCATGTTCTTGTTTTGGTTAACAAGATCATTAATACTTTATAAACTTCATGTATGTGGCACACTGTAAGGTTTAAAGAATAAAATAAGCAAGAAAGCACCCTAAAACATGTGACATAAGAAACACCATGCTGGGTGCGGTGGCTCACGCCTGTAATCCCAGCACTTTGGGAGGCCGAGGCAAGCAGATCACCTGAGGTCAGGAGTTTGAGACCAGCCTGGCCAACATGGTGAAACTCTGTCTCTACTAAAAATACAGAAATTAGCCAGTTGTGGTGGCGCCCACCTGTAGTCCTAGCTACTCAGGAGGCTGAGGCATGAGAATCGCTTGAACCCACGAGGTGGAGGTTGTGGTGAGCAGAGTTTGAGCCACTGAACTCCAGCCTGGGCTCTAGGCAAGAGTGAGACTCTGTCTCAAAATAAAAACAAAAAACAAAAAAAAAGAAATACTGCATTACAATAACTCTTGTATTTTATTTCATCTTTTGAGATGGCAGTTCATTCTGTCACCCAGGCTGGAGAGCAATGGCACCATCTCAGGTCACTGCAACCTCCGCCTCCCAGGTTCAAGTGATTCTCCTGTGTCAGCCTTCGAGTAGCTGAGATTATAAGCATGTGTCACCACGCCCAGCTAATTTTTGTATTTTTAGTAAAGACGGGGGTTTCACCATGTTGTTCAGGCTGGTCTCGAACTCCTGACCTCATGATCCACCTGTCTTGGCCTCCCAAAGTGCTGGGATTACTGGCATGAGCCACCATGCCTGGCCTATAATAACTTTTATAGGCACAAACTTCTTTAAATTTCAAGCAAGTGAAATTCAACCCTCATTATTCATGAGGACTTCAAGGAAGCCAGTTTACAAACAAGCTCGAGCACCCTATAAATGGCTCTTACTTAGTACAGAGTTCTTAGGATAAACATGTTTATACTTTGACTGAACAGTCACGTGGATATCATAAAGATGGCGACTGTATAGCACTATCCGGTGAAACTGTTTGCCTTCCTTCATGATTTCTTCAGTCTTTTTTTCAGTAGACATAAGATTTTCAACAAAGTCTGAATCTTCTAAGTATAGCTCATCACCTGAAAAAGGAAAAAAATTGATTTTATTTTTAAATACAAAATTATTTTTCACCATGGCAAAAGGGATACAATTTTAATTCTTTCTAGTATTACTGTATACATCACTCTGATATATTAGTGACATACAAATCAGTATTTATTTTGATCTATTTCATATGTTTGGAACTGAGATAGCTGTTAAACTAGTATTTCTTTATTGTGGTTTATTTTTTGTCTTAAAAAGTTTTTTTTTTTAAATGGAGTCTCGCTCTATTGCCCAGGCTAGAGTGCAATAGCGCAATCCGGGCTCACTGCAACCTCCGCCTCCCGGGCTCAGGCCATTCTATACCTCAGTTTCACGAGTAGCTGGGATTACAGGTGCCCACCACCATGCCTGGCTAATTTTTGTATTGTTAGTAGAGACAGGTTTGGTGACCTGTTTCACCATGTTGACCAGGCTGGTCTTGAACTCCTGACCTCAAATGATTCACCCACCTTGGCCTCCCTAAGTGCTGGGATTACAGGCGTAAGCTATTGCGCCTGCCTCTTTCTTGTGTTTTTAATATCCCCTCACAACCCCCCAGCCAAGAGTATACTTTAGGCTCATAAACATCTGTGACTGGTATGTTTTCACTGTGAACTGTAACTTTTATACTAGTTCATGACTCTCTTCATTTTATTCAATACTAATATTAAGATTGGCCTTGATATCCACATACTTTTGGTGTTTCAAAGTAGGCTATTCTGACCGATCACCTTCAGGTTAATTTAGAGAAATTCCATCAAAACTGCTAAATTTTCCCCCTGTAGGTTGAGTAACTTCTTTTTTTGAGACAGAAAGAATCTCGCTCTGTTACCCAGGCTGGAGTGCGGTGGCATGATCTTGTCTCACTGCAACCTCCACCTCCTGGGTTCAAGTGATTTTCCTGCCTCAGCCTCCTGCATAGCAGAGATTACGGGCATGTGCCACCATGCCTGGCTAATATATATTTTTTTGTATGTTTAGTTGAGACAGAGTTTCACCATGTTGGCCAGGCTGGTCTTAAACTCCTGACCTCAAGTGATCCACCTGCCTCAGCCTCCGAAAGTGCTGGGCGTGAGCCACTGCGCCCAGCCCTGAGTCACAAATCATCGCTATTTGCAGGAACTAAGCAGGCAGCTGTGAAAACAGGTCTCAAAGCCCTACTCTAAACTGCCACTGCCATGAAAACTCCATCCTGTGCTCACCCCACAGCAACTGACCATCAACAAGCTCCCTAATTCAAATTAGGTGACAACTTATGAGTTCTTGTAATTCAAACTTAAAATGCAAAAAAGTGAGAAATTACATGAGAAAGACCTTTGTCAATCTCTAGGAAATATGTTAATATAAATGCATGTGTACGTATATGACATGCAGAATTTCTGGTTATAATAAATAACATGGATATTTTATAGCCTTTGATCTTCTCTAGCTAATACCCTGTAGACTATAAAACACAGGCTGTAATTCCCGTTTCTATTGGGCAATACTGCCATGCAGCCCAGGACACTGAATGTGAATACTAATGAAAGCACTGAGGCTTCACTGATTTACCTGGTAAAATCTGGAGCATCCCATCAGCAGTTAACAAGGTGATTGGCAGCCACCTTTCCGGTCCTTCTAATGCACGGCCCAAGCAAAATCTGTGCAAGTCAGAGAGGGAGGCAAAGTTTGCAAGTCTTCTCACTTCGTAGAACTGTGGGGGTGCCAACCAAATTTCTTTTGATAAGAAACTTTCAGTCGCCTCTGATGGAGATAACCACTGTGAAAGACAAAGGCAGGGTTTCCTAAGGTTTATGCCACAGACAGTGTGAGGCTTGAGCTAGTTAGACCAGTACCTAAGGTAGAATTGAAAGTGTAAAATGAATTCCTTAATGTGCCGTGCAAGATCCCTCCGACAACATGACAAGATTCAGTGAAGAAAGCTGGGTTGATCCTCTTAAGAGGTTATCGGGACACTGATCCTCAGAACTGGTAAAGAAGATCGGGCAGATCCCTGAGGCTTGACCTGGGACAGCTGTTCAGCATAAAAGGTGGGAGATGCAGAGAGGACAAGGTGGTTCTGGTGACTGCTGAAAGAAGACTCTGAAGGGTAACCTCATCACAGTAGATTGAGAATTTGGTGACTGTTCATTCCTCCGGGAAATGAGTATTTGGCTAGATCCTGAGGATATGATGATGGACACCACATAGCTCTCTTAGGCCCTACAGGGACTTTGGCAACCAAAATGCTCTGTGATGTGGTACAACGGCGGTGAGGCATCAGGAGCAACAGCAGCTTTCAGGAAGCCACCAGGCATGACTCAGCCTACAGTTGAGAGAGTAATAACTTGGTAGGTTTCAGCCAGGCAGTGTTTGCCCAGTAAACTTCAGTGGCTTCATTCTACAACCTCCTCTTCTTCCTGAGCCTGCCTTCCATAGACATTTAGATAAAAAGAGCTGATTCAATGGATATGGAATAACCTCAAAGGGTTGTTCATTAGATGGTTTACTAAATATCCACTATACACCTAGGAGAAACTGATTCTCACCCACAACCCCTGGGATTTGGAATTGATTTCTGCTTTGGATGACTGTAGGCCAAAAGTCTGCAAGCTCGTATTGCTTAAATATTGACTGAGAAGCCCGTGAAGGCTTCACATTCCCAGGGCCCTAGTATGTACCCAGCAATCTAAGAGTTCAGCAAGTCCCCTAATCATTCTGCAGTTGGCCAAAACTGCATTTGAAAAACAGAGCTCTGGGCCTCAAAGGACCACCCAACCTCTATTATTTCCAAGGCAACCATATGAGTTCAGTGATAACAACGAAGGCAAAGGGTTAAATCAGGCATCAACCCACTTAATCCAACCTTTTTGGGTTAGTCTAGACCACAGGTTACAATACCTTATCACTTACTGGTTACTTCTTACTAGCAAAGCACTGTTTCAAATGCAACGCTTTACTGCTGAGTGCAGTGGCTCACACCTGTAATCCCAGCCACCTGGGAGGCTGTGGCGGGAGGCAAGTTCTACCATGGCCAGGGTTACTGCTTAAAGGGAATTCCCAGACTGCAACCCAGGGAGCAAAAGTCTAATCAGAGCCCGGGATTTTCACTGGCTTGAGACACAGCTTGAAGTTTGGGAAGGCCACATAGAAAATTTGGGAAGCAGCATTCAGAAGTCTCCCCTTAGGCAAGAGGAATACTTTTCCAGATCCCTAGTGGATGGCCTGAAACTAAGGCAGTGCTGAGCTTTAAACCAACTATGCCCTTCCTACACAAACACACCTATGATCAAGTTTGACTGAAAAACTAGGCCCAGTAAGAGATTACCAATAATTTACAATAAACTAGAACAATGATAACAATTCCTATAATAAAAGTTAGTGAATGTGGTCTCTCTCTCTAAATATCTTACTATTATCAGACCTTGGTTGACTGAGGGTAACTGAAACCACGAAAAGAGAAACCAAGGATAAAGCTGTACCTGAGAGGAGAGACCTACAGAGGGGAGCTCAGGAATTGTGTGTAGAGTGCCCCTGAATCTCTGCTAAACACTTAACCTATGCATGCATAAGGTGAAACCCTATGAGACCAGGAAAGAACGAGGCCTCTTTTTTTTCCTATTATTATTTTACTTACCACTCTAAACACAAGGGAAGAATGATTTCTGAAGAAAGAGCAATTACCTGAGAGCTTTAAGATTAAACTCCCAGAGCTCACCTGGGGCCAAGGACTACTGGAATTCCTTCCAATCACAGTGGAGAGATCATGTTGCATATAAGCAGCACCAAGTAGACCTCACAATGGTTACACACTTAGAAGTGCAGCTGATGGCCAGGTGCAGTGGCTCATGGCTGTAATGCCACCACTGTGGGAAGCAGAGGTGGGCTGATCACCTGAGGTCAGGAGTTCAAGACCAGCCTGGCCAACATGATAAAACCCCATCTCTACTAAAAATATAAAAATTAGCCAGGCATGGCGGCGCATGCCTGTAATCACAGCTACTCGAGAGGCTGAGGCACGACAATCACTTGAACCAGGGAGGCAGAGGTTGCAGTGAGCCGAGATTGTGCCACTGCACTCCAGCCTGGGTGAAAGTGAGAAAGTGAGACTCTGTCTCAAAAAAAAAAAAAAAAAGGTAGAGGGGAGCTAAATTAGCTCTAGAATAAAGAATAAAGGCTACAAACCATCGTGCTTAATTAAAAAAAAAAAAGAATAAAGGCTATATAGATGCATGCTAAAATTATTTAAAATTAAACCTCAAGACCATTAAGGTAATTTGCAATCACTTAACTGCCTGCTAGGAAAAGTCCAATACTCTCTTTTTTCTTTTCTTTTTTTTTTTTTTGAGACAGAGTCACACTCTGTCACCCAGACTTGAGTGCAGTGGCACAATCTCAGCTCACTGCAACCTCTGCCTCCTGGGTTCAAGCGATTCTCCTGCTTCAGCCGCCTGAGTAGCTGGGATTACAAGGGTCTGCCCGTTTTTTGTTTTTTTTTTTGTATTTTTAGTAGAGATGGGGTTTCACCATGTTGGCAAGGCTGGTCTCAAACTCCTGACGTTGTGATCCGCCCACCTCAGCCTCCCAAAGTGCTAGAATTACAGGAGTCAGCCCCTGCACCCAGCCAATACTCTTTAAGTAATTGACAAAATCCAGCACTGAACAACATAAAGTCACAATATCCAATATTCGTTAAAAAAATTGCAAGACATGGCCGGGCGTGGTAGCTCATGCCTGTAATTCTAGCACTTTGGGAGGCTGAGGTAGGTGGATCACGAGGTCAAGAGATCAAGACCATTCTGGCAAACATGGCAAAACCTGGTCTCTACTAAAAATAAAAATTAGCTAGGTGTGGTGGCACCTGCCTGTAATCCCATCTACTTGGGAGGCTGAGGCAGGAGAATCACTTGAACCCAGGAGGTAGAGGTTGCAGCGAGCTGAGATCATGCCACTGCACTCCAGCCGGGGCGACAAAGCAAGACTGCATCTAAAAACAAAAAAATTTGCAAGCTGTGATAAAGCAAGACGTCATCCAAAACTAGAATAAAAATAAATCAACAGAAACAGACCCAGAAATTAAGTTAGCAGAAAAGGACATTAAAACCAATGCTGTAAGTATGTTCCACTGGTTTAAAGATACAAAGGAAAACATCAGCATGATGAAAGAAATAAAAAATATTACCTGCAAAAGTAGTAACAGACCTCTCATAAGAAATTTATGCAAACTAGAAAATAATGGAGCAATATTTTTAGGTACATAAAAAAACCTATCCAACTAGAATTTTATACCTAGTCAGAGTACCTTTCAAAAACAAAAGAAAAATAGTAATTTTCGAGCAAACAAAAATTAGAGGATTCGTTGTCATAGGCTCTAAACTACAAGAAATATTAGAGAAACTTCTTTAGGCAGAAGGATACCAGAGATAGATTTAGATCCACACAAAGGAAAGAGAGTGCTAAAAATAGTAAATATGTGGCTAGACATGGTGCTCAGCACTTCAGGAGGCTGAGGTGGGTGGATCACCTGAGGTCAGGAGTTCAAGACCAGCCTGGCCAACATGGTGAAACCTCATCTCTACTAAAAATACAAAAATGAGCCAGGCGTGGTGGCAGGCACCTGTAATCCCAGCTACTCGGGAGTCCAAAGCAGGAGAATTGCTTGAACCCAGGAGGCGGATATTGCGCTGAGCCGAGATCGCACCACCTCACTCCAGCCTGAGTGAGACTCCACCTAAAAAAAAAAAAAGTAAATATACAGGTAAACATAAGACATTTTTTCTCTAGGATACAAGGTTAGAGAGGATAATGGCAAAAAAAAAAAAAAAAAAGACATTTTTTATCATTAAGATTGACAATCTAGGCCAGGGGCGGAGGTTCACGCCTATAATCCCAGCACTTTGGAAGGCTGAAACGCATGAATCAACTGAGGTCAGGAGTTCGAGACCAGCCTGACCAACATGGAGAAACCCCATCTCTACTAAAAATACAAAAAATTAGCTGGGTGTGGTGGTGCATGCTTTAGTCCCAGCTACTTGGGAGGCTGAGGCAGGAGAATCACTTAAACCTGGGAGGCGGAGGTTGTGGTGATCCCTGATCACCACTGCACTCCAGCTTGGGCAACAGGAGTCAAATTGTGTCTTTAAAAAAAAAAAAAAAAAAAAGCTTGATGATCTAAAGCAAAAATCATCAGAATTTAGAGTTTATAATAAAAGTCGGATGTCTGACAACAATAGCATAAAAGACAGGAGGGAAAAAACAAGTACAATGTCGCAAGGGTCTAACTCTATGAATGAAATGAAACATGTATACTGCAAATTTTAGAGCAATTACAAAGAGGTATAGTTAATAAGTTAATAATGGAAATAAAAGTCATAGGAAAAACAGTCCAAATAGATGAGAACAAAAAATGAGCAGCAAGATGGTAGATTTGAATCTAACCTTATTGACAATAACAAATGTAAATAAACACTCCAAATAAAAAGCAAGACTATATGCTGCCTATAAGAAACACACTTTTTAATTTAATTTTATTTATTTATTTTTGAGACGGAGTCTCACTCTGCCTCCAGGCTGGAATGCAGTGGCCCGATCTTGGCTCACTGCAACCTCCACCTCCTGGTTCAAGTGATTCTTCGGCCTCAGCCTGAGTAGCTAGGATTATAAGCCTGCACCACCACGCCTGGCTAATTTTTTGTATTTTTTAGTAGAGACGGGTTTTCACCATGCTGGTCATGATGGCTCGATCTCTTGACCTCGTGATCCGCCCTCCTCGGCCTCCCAAAGTGCTGGGATTACAGGCGAGAGCCACTGCGCCTGGTCTTTTTTTTTTTTTTTTTTTTTTGGAGATGACGAGCCTCGCTCTGTCACCCAGGAGGCTGGAGTCATCCTGGCTCCCTGCAACCTCCGCCTCCTAGGTTCAAGATATTCTCCCGTCTCCACTAGGCTAATTTTTGTATTTTTAGTAGAGATGGGGTTTCACTATGTTGCTGGGCTGGTATCAAATTCCTGACCTCAGGTGATCTGCCCTCTTTGGCCTCCCAAAGTGTTGGGATTATAGGCGTGAGCCACTGTGTTGAGCCAGATACACACTTTAACTATAAAGACACAAATAGTTTAAAAGGATGGAAAAATATACTAACATGAATCAAAAGAAAGTCAGAATAGCTATATTAATCTCAAACAGAGTAAACTTCAGCTTTCAGAATAAAGATTATTACCAGGAATAAAGAAGGATATTTCACGATCATCAAAGAGTTAATTCACGAAGTTTTAAAAGTCCTAAATGTGGATGCAGTTAGTACTTTACATGAGAGCTTCAAAATACATGAAGCCAAATCTGATAAAACTAAAAGGTGAAAAAGATAGATCCACGATTATTAGTTGAAGATGTCCACATTCTGCTCTCAGCACTTGATGAAATAAGGAAATGATATAAAGACCTGCAAGACTGGTTGGGCGCGGTGGCTCACGCCTGTAATCCCAGCACTTTGGGAGGCCCAGGTGGGTGGATCACCTGAGGTCAGGAGTTCGAAACCAGCCTGACCAACATGGTGAAACCCCATCTCTACTAAAAATACAAAAGTTAGTTGGGCGTGGTGGTGGGCGCCTGTAATCCCAGCTACTGAGGAGACTGAGGCAGGGAGGTGGAGGTTGCAGTAAGCCAAGATCACGCCACTGTACTCCAGCCTGGACAACAGAGCAAGACTCTGTCTCAAAAAAAACAAAACAAAAACAACTTGCAAGATGCTATTTGTAAGGCCGATAGCCTCGCTGGGAGCCCGATGAGCAGCACCCACCCCCTCCGCACCTGATGACACTATTATCAGCAGGCCGACATTTGTGTTGTCAGGCCGGACATCCTACTTAGCACCTGCCCCCTCCATGCGGGCTCCCCATACCCACTGCTACATTCCAACCCCAGCCCCACACTCAGCGCTAAATCATGTTCTCAGCCCTCCCAAAATTCAAAAATCCCGCCAAGGGCCTAACCAATGGCAGTTCACCAAATCCGGGTCCAGTCTCTCTATGGCCAATACAATTGCCCATGCTTTGTTTCCCCTCTAATCAATCTA